>OY735216.1:2000000-2125000 GCA_963457665.1 Thysanoteuthis rhombus
TCAATGTGCGCATTCGTGTACAAGCAAAGCCGGATTGAGGGATTAAAACCACCGTATATATATCGTACATTTAGACTATAGAATCATGGTTAGTACCCACAAAAATGTGTTACCAGTATGATAACAGTAATGGAAGTATCATTTCACGTCCTTTTCGGACACAGATCATTCGATATTGGCACATCAAAAGTAACATCGTAATTTCCATCCTACAAGGCATCTAACACAACATTCCTAAGAACTTCATATTACTGAGAATGAACTTCCAAATCCTGATTTGTCTGGGTGCTGTACCTAGCTAAGTTAAGTGAACATACACAGAGGAAGGTGTTTATTATAATCACAGATAGTGTTATCAAATGGTTATTGTTATTGAAATCACTTGTTCCCAAACATCTTATTTGGAACAAATAAAAAAAATTCATACACCTGCAACAATTTATATATCCTTTGCTTAATGTTATCAACTTGCCATTTTTATCTAAAAGATCCCAGTCTTGAAGTGATCACAATAAGCGGCTTCCTGTGAATAAAATGAAAAGGAATTGATCACCCCAGCATGGCAGGTTTTCCAAAAGATGTAGGTCATAGACCTGTTTTGTTTTTATTTTTTCGCTGATTGAAAACTGAACTTCATTAATACAAGAAATTCCCTTCATAATTTATTTTAATTTTCTTAAAATCTTTCTTCTTTTTAGACTGTTACCAAAAAGATTCTGGCGAAGAGCATCCAAAAATTACCCCCCAGCTTGTGTTTGAAAAAAGAAAGTTTTGGAAAAAAATCAAGAAAAAATCAAAAGAACAGGAAACCTCGGAAATCGACTGAGGAATTTGACTAAAACGACAAGATATTGATATGAATAAAGTTGGACATTGCTATTAAGTTAGACGGACGATCCTTGCAATAACGCATCGACCTGGCTATTTTAAAATTTTGGCTGAAAGTGGCTAGATTTTATTGTCATTCAAATAACGTTATTCCTAGTCTAAAAATTGAAAAGTGAAGAATACACGTATCATAAAGAATTGAACAATCCGTGAACTATAGAAATTTGAAGAATTGAAGAATCCGTGGATTGTAGAAAGTTGAAAATTAGAAATCCGTTTATCATAGAATAATTGAAGATTTGAATAATCCGTGGATTAAAACGTTTTACCTAATTTAGATGAGTTATGAAAAAATCACTCATGTGCATTATAAATTTGACAATTGAATAATTTGATTAGTCACTTTTTAAATTAAAAAGTAACGTTACCATAGGGAAAAGAAATCTACTAAACAGCCATTTAACAAAAGATCTAGCCACTTTTAGCCATTCAAAATGGCTAAATTAAAAATAACGTTGTATTATTGCCAAGATAGCCAGAAGTTGAATTTTAATTAAATGTAAATAAAAGGCTGACAGGACGTTTCGACTTTGTTTTGTCCTGAAAGCGAAATTGACCAACTAGATTCAATTCTTAATGAAATAAAATCATGACCTCAATGTACATTTATTTATTTATATTTGTTGTTTAGTGTTTTATAAATCTTAGTTTTTAACTTTTTATAGCTTTTTTTCATGATAGGCAATTATGGGTTAAGATTCGTTTTCTTATCGAATTGTTTAAAAAAATTATAAAAAAAATTCCTAAGTAATTTTTATGAAAATGTGAAATTTTTCACACTTGATGTTACAATGGCACATAGATGAAGAAAAAAGGGAATTCATAAAAGAAAAACGAGTAAATACATAAATTTTGTAAACAGTAATTTTCGTCTCTGATAAAAGGAAGCGTAGACCGAAATTGTGGCCGAAACGATCGCGACCGAAACGTCCTACAACCAATTAAAGGCAGACCACCGATTTTCCAGCAACCGATGTGATTTAAACATGAATTAGTAAATATCTCTATTGACTCAATTATTATGAATTTCCGGAATTATCAAATACCAATAAAATTTTAAAAAATAACGAAAAAAACTAACTCGAATACGACATGTTTTTGCTAACGCCTCAAAAATATCTGATTCAAATTATCACGTTATTTTAGTGTTCAACTTACAAACACAAATATCTTTGGGTTATATTGTATATAAATAAATAATTTTTATATCAGGATATTCTACAATCTTCCTTCTAACTAGTGATACAACTATTATTCTGATACAAGAAACATGTTACAAGTTTCGGACGTTTTTAACGACACATGTCGTCGTCTTTTCAAAAGTCCGTGAGGATACTAACCAAATTGACTCCATGCTCAGTGCGTGAAGTATAAAAAATATACATATCAAAATCTCTCCCCCACCCATAATTGATTTTAGTTACCATCGCCGTCTTTATAAAAAAAAATGTTTTCCTGATATTTTTATGCTTTCGATCTACAAGACTTTCGTATCTACAGGAAATTTATTTGTTTAGAGGAATAAGATGATTGAGGGATATATTTACAGTGCAACTATACTGTTAGAATGGACCCTTTGTTTCCGTCCATTGCACGAAACTACGGCTCCGAAGTACGAGGAAGAAAGTCCTCCAGAGTCATTTCGTTAACAATGCGGTAGGTTCCCCGCCTCTCTTCGCCGTAGGTGTTCGTATCAATAGGTTCTTTCAGCATTATTTATCAACAACACCTTTTAAAAAATTATTGTTTTATTAATTTCAAACGGATTTGTCAATCAAGTGTTACCCGCCTTCGATGTCCCTACCTAATGGACTTCTCTGGCCATTTTTGGGGACGGGGTCTAACATTCCTTTGGCTCCCTCCCTGTAGCGTCCAGACGAGAGTGCCTCTCTTCTGCGAATAGGTTCACTGCCTCACTTGTATGACAAATACGTACCTGCCTTACATATTGATCAACAACACCTTTGAGAATTAAAAAAAAAACAAAAAAAAAACGAAGAATAGATTTGCTTATCAAAGCATTCCCTGCCTCAGATATTTGTATATAGAGTCAACATCCTCACCCATACAATTTTTTGTTTTTGTCCGAAAATTCTTTTGCCCCCATCCAGACGAGACCTTTCTTTCCGAGAATAGGTTCACTGCCTCATTTGTATGACAAAATGGGCCCCTGTCCCGCGAAGGGAAGTATGTTATTTTCGTTGCCATGGCAGCAAACAACATGGCTTCTTGATGACAAGTGTCCCGTCAAGCTTTTATTTCTGGGATGTTAGCAGGAGCTTATTCGTATCCTTTGTGTTGGTTTATTTAATTCATGTTTATATTTTACAAGCATTTTCTCTTTCACTAAACTACACAGGAATAAGACGAACAACACATTATCCAGGTAGAATTTTTCTTCTTACGGACGGACGACATTTAATAATGTGGCATTTTTGTCGCCTTTCTTTTAAAAAAAATATTTATTTATTTTAAAGTTTACACTTCACTTCTTGAATCAGAAAAAAATATGTATTCTGTGTTTCTTATTGAAAAAAAAAACGTACTTTTGTTATTTTCGTTATTTTTTGTGATGAAAAATCGTGAAAAATAATTTGTAAATATACGGTGTGATATCTGAATTTCTCAAAGTAGGGGTCGGGACTCCTCAGTGGTCGCGTAAAAATTATTGTGGGTCGCAGAAAAATTTGAAAATCTTTTTCGGGGTTTTAAAAAAATATGTACAATTATCTCAGTATCAATTGTTGCTAAAAAAAATGTCACTAATATTTAAAAAAGGTAAATTTTCGTTTTCTTTTTGTCACGTAATTATTGATTTGAAATTTTTTCCTTAATAATAACCCAATAAACAGCATAAAACTTTGTAAATACGTTGCAATTTTTGACATTTTTCTAGTCTTCATTTATTTTCTTTAGAGTTTTCAACTGTACGATTTTGAACGTAAGATATTTTAACATTACCTTTCTCAATTCTGAGGCGTAAATAACTCCCTTTCTTACTAACACAAAAGCTGAGAAAAGTGTCCGAAAAAAAACTTACTTTAGGGTGACGAAAAGTAAACAAAATAAGTTACTGTTACTCTAATCAAGCCTGGGGTGAAGGACTTCAAATAGCCCTCCTCCCCCATCAGCTAACTCCAACCCTAATCCAGGGCCGGCCCCAGGGTTCCTCCTGGAGTCTCGGGTTAAACTTCGGCGCCCTTTAAAATATAGAAGTTACAGAGGTATATTAAAAAACGGTCAACCCAGACTATTCAAATAGGTTTCTTCACTTTTTATACTGGTCTGACTGGCTATGTTTGTATGTATGATGCATACAGGCCACACCTATGGAGCCAGAGGGCTGAAAATTTAAACATTTAATCCTTATGTCTACAAAAAACGTTTTTATCTTTTAGACCCCCCCCCCCCCCTATATTTTGCCGTGTAGGTTTTTACTAAATCAAATACTCGGTTTATATCCGGCAGAACTTACGTTAGTTTTTTGAAAATTCAGATTTTTTTAGTGATTACTAGCCAATGAAAAGCAAGAGAAGTAACATATTTATTGATCATCTGTTTTCCTATTCCCGTGCTGCCAAAAGATGTTGGTCAGGTGATGGTTTCAATTGAGTGACTATCCAGACCTGTTTCATTTAGGTCAGGTGCTGTCAGATATTCCTGAAAAATCTGACTTCAGACCAGAGAATTTTCCTCCTTGTATTTGTCCAAGCACATGATAGGCAACACCCTTGGTACTTGGTACCCTTTCTTATTTCGAAGGTTTTTATTAATTTATTCATTTTCCCATTTGTATCTGTCATAAACATATGACAGGTGATCCCTTAGTACTCAATGCCATTGGAGACTCTCTGTGTGGCCAGTACCTAGGGTCAGTCATGCCCATAAGCTAACCCTAGTGTCCATTGAAAAATGAACAAGAACCATAAGTTCAACGATGCATCCACCATCTGTGGTAGTAGTAGCAGGAGGAGGAGAAAGAAGAGCAAGTTGTCTTTCTTTGAGTCAATTGATTCTCATTCTTGTAAAATATTGCGGTATTGAAATATTCTGTATTATTTTCATTTGAAATTGTAATTAGCCATTTATTTTTTCTATTTTTGAATACAAAAATGCTGACCTCTATTACATTCTATCATGATATCACAGCTGGTAGGGAAAAATTGATCGGAATAGATGTCCATTTAATGACATCACCCATTCTCCTCATTCCTCTCTGTTGTTGACCGACTGACCGATAATCTAAAACGTAATGTGTGGACACTTCTAAAATATCTGTTCATGGCTATCAATCACAGTCTATTCTTTACTATCTATCAATCAATCATATGTGTACTTGATAAGACTTTGCAAATCAATGAGAACATCTCAGCCAAAATGTTGTGAGAAGAACAACAGATATGAAGATGATAGTTTGAAAAATGTGTAGAATAATGGAAATACTTCATCTCAAGTTAACAATTTCTAACCTTATCTCTTTGCCATGGCCCCTTCAAGATCTCTTTTCAGGTTTCAGCCTTCACCCTGTCAAACAGGGATACAATACAAACAGAAATCCATGATCATTATTTCAGTCAATGGCCCCCTTCAAATGTGCCAGGACCCCCAAGGGGTACACATGGCCCCTTTTGAGAATGACTTCTTCAGATGACTGTTACTGAGACTTTAAAATAACATAATAGCATAAATGTAACATGATTTCTCTTCCTGTGAGTATTATTTTCTAATTGCTAATATATAAAAAGTAAAGAAAATGGCTTTTATTCCCTTCAAACATTGCTTTTATGACTAAGACAGTGATATTCATGTGTTATTGCTTTTCTTTCTTTATGTGAATAAAAAGGTGCAAATTTGCCAGTTGTCCAATTAGAAATAGTAGATTTCAAATTATCCGTGTCCTCGTCACAAAAAAGTGAAAATTTGCTGCATAGTGTAATCTTCCAATATGAGATCAATCAAAAACTGACCTAAACATCTTGGTCAGAAGGACTGGTACTCTGTCTACAGTGTGTTTATATATGAATTTATAGGTGTTCATAATTTGTTAATATTTACACCTAGATGTGTTCAATGTGAGGTGCTTGTGTTGTTTTCATTTTCATAATCAGATCATATCACAACAATCAGATTGATTCTTTATTTAATAAAGTGCCCAGCAGGTGGTCAGAGAGGCTGTTGTCATTTGGGAAGAAAGAAACCAGATTAAATTGTAAACAAACACTTGGAATCCTACGTTGATTAGGTTCACTCCAAACCTGCTTGAGCAGAACTTATTAATAACCAGACATTTATTTATTTAATGATTTTTATTAGATATATATTACAAACCGTTATTAATTTTATGACTACTATTTTCCGTCATCTAATTTTTCTGTTGTTTTTTTTTTTATTGCAACTATATTCAGGATGCTAATCTATGGCAGTAAGTATACAGAAATAAAGAATAAGCTTCTGACAAGACTTGAACTCACACCTCTCCCAGGAGGCTAGGTTTACAATAATAGCTCTACCAATTGAACTACAGAAGCCAACTAGCTTACATAGGTCCAATTCAAACCTTTCGACTTACTCTCTACATTGATCTTTTGCTGATATGTTTCTTTATAACTGGTAGCATCACTATCGATACAGCAATTATTTTTATTCATTGAAGTAAAATCATTATCATTAATTTTATGAGTACAATTTTCTGTCTCTTTTTATTGCAATGTCCCCTCAGGCGACTAATCTCTGGAAAAGTTTTGTATTGTAAGATAAAAGTCAGAAGTTGGTGATGCCATTTTTTATTTTTATATCTAGTATCCTAATGCAGGATCATTGAGGCACCATAGATGATAGCATCCTGGGTGTGTCAATTGCAAGATAGGCAGACGGAGCCAATCCCTTTGAGGCTAGTTCGGAATCCAAGTTGTCTGCTCAACTGTTTATCCATAGTTGTCTGGAGAACGAATGGATTCATGCCTTTCCCTAGGGCAATAATGTGAAGCAATCCAAACCATTTTGGTCAGAGTTTGAACTCTGCTCACTGATTCCATTTTTCATACTGGTAACCATTATGCCACTCCAAAGGTTTGATTGGCTGCACAACAATGGAATCTGTTTTGGAATTAGATCCAATAGATTAGATTTATTTGGACAAAATGGACACTGGTCAGTTGTCCTTCAGATCAAATTCTTGGGCTGCTAAGAATCAATAGATTGCTATGACAACTGATCATAATAAAAAGCTTTGACAAGAATCAATAATTGATCGTCTCTGTTAATATTTGTTCTTCTTGAAAGACAATGGCGCTTGCACCTGGGATTGGCCAATCATTGAGCTGCAATGACTGCTGTGACTGTGCAGCCTAATTCATAAGCCACAAATTCTATTGCAGCTTTTGCAGATGTAGTCCACATCCATCTCTGTGGGTGCTGTCACTGCCCTCTACCATCTGTGTCCTCTGTGGTTGCTGTCACTGCCCTCTACCATCTGTGTTCTCTCCACTCTTCCCTCTGATCCTCTTCTTGATTGTTTGGATACCAGCCTTGATGGCAAGTCTACATCGACTGCATCCTGCAAGTTGCTGTTGCCTGCGTTCTGGTCTTGTTTACAAACCTCTATATAACATAGAGCAGGCCTTCCTGCAGGTCTGGAGTTTGTGACATTACAACTCATATAATATCTACTATATAAAATAAATATGCCTGTGACCTAAGAAGTTTCCCAGGCCCAATAAAACCTACAATTGCTACAGAGACAATGATTGAATCTCCATGGATTATTTGGGGAATGGGAACTAAAATCATTGTCCAATGTTATGTGCTAAACGAGTAGCAACTTGAATCCATCTCTTGTCTCCCTCAGCTAAGGGTAAAATAGCAGGGTTGACAGTGCTCTCTTGTCATTCAGTCGAGGGTGGGGGGTATAACTCTGATTCCAAACCTGACTGTAAGCGACAAGAAATAAATGAATCAATCAACTCATGTATTGAAAATATAAGAGTCTAAAATTGATCAATTTGGTGTTACTGGTTTCTTTAGCCAATCAAAACCCAACACTAGGTCAGACCAATCACATCTCAGGTCAAATTCTAGGAGAGCAAAATCTTACTCCATCCTTTTTGTTAATTTCCTTCTTTCTCAAGCCACCAAAATGCTTTCTTACCTTGACAGCCCCTTTGTATATTTTACTAAAAATACTTGTAAAATCTTACTCTTTACAGCATGATAATGCTGGTAAAATCTTGGGTCAACTAAAAAGAGACATGGGAACAGGCTTCTATCTTGTTAGAAAAGAATTGTCTTTTAACTCTGAAATTCATGAACTGCACAATAACATTGACAGTAGAACTCTTCTCCAAGGAGAACAAAATTTGCTAAAAATTTTGTGACAGAATAAAGAATTTATCCAACAGTAAATGGGAAGTAACATTGACTAGCACTTTATTTCCCTCGATATTGATATGTGAATTTTCTCGTATGAATTCATGTTAATATTGGACAGTAGAAAATGTAGATTTTCAGGTTTGTTGTTCCTTAAAGGAATCTGCAGAAATCGGTTCCGTCTTCTGCAAGAGCAGCAACTTCATAAACTGAAGATCCTGAGTGCAGCTGCTGGAGATGCAGCGCTTGGGAATGATGCCGCTCATCGCAGCAACAACAAAAATGTCAATTCACGTCAATTGTCATTGGAGACTAACAAGAGACGCAAGTAGGTTAATCTTTTCTTTTGAAGATTATCATAGATTTGTTTACCGTATATACTCATATATAGGTTGCACCAGTAGATAAGGAGCACGGGTGTATGCGGTGGGGGCAACTGCAAACCCAAAGTCAGGCATCTGGAGAAATCAGTGTAAACTGTGGAAATTTTGAGCAAATCAAACTCTGTGCCCGTCCTAACCAAAGAATTCCCATACGTCTATTGCCACACCTACTTTTTGTCTGAGCCTTGGTTAGATAAGGCTCAGGCTAAGGTTTGGTAGATATGTGTTTTTTCGTCTAGATATTTTTAGTAGAAAACTGTGACTTATCTATGAGTATATACGGTAATTTTTTCTACATTTGTTGATGAGAAAAGACATTGTTATGTGGAAGAATTACTCATTGATTATGGCATCTGCGGATAAGTGAATTCAATACATTATAGAAAGGATTATGTTTGTAAGTTGAAACTGAAAAACAAAATTCATTTCAAAATTCAAAATGTTTCTTACATGTATTTGACTGCACATTTTTCTCTCTATATATCCATCTATCTATCTATCCACCTCTCTTTCCCTCACTCATATATATATTTTTATACATATATATATATATATATATATATATATATATATATATATATATATATATATATGTTTATTTATTTATATATACTAGCAACAAGTCAGATATCAAATCAATGGTCCAACACTAATATTCATTGATTGTGAAGCAAACTTTTCCAAGATTTTAAATCGGCTTGTTGAAAGTCAACCAAATCAGGGTTGGTTTTGAAATAACATTTCACCAGGTTTAAAATTCAAATACCTTCCGTACTCTTGTGTTTTTAACTAAAACTTCTTCCTTAAAAGCTTTTAGGAGCATTACATCAGTTTCAGATGCAGTTTTCCCCTAAAAATAAAAAAAAAATTCGTGTACACTCTGTTCTTTTTTATCAGCCATCATGAAAATTGCTGAACATGCTTACAAACACCAGAAGAAAAAAGGAAACAAATCAATTGAGAACTACACGATGGGGCGGACTGGCTCAGAATAGAGTCAACTTATGATACCTAGCAAGATAATGCATAATATTCAAATTCTGTTTTTTGGGGGGGGGGATTTTTGTCAAATGAATCAACAAAATAAAAAAAAGTATTAGAACAGAAAAATTATTTTCGAATCAACTCATACCAGCAAGCTGCTGCTGCTACAGATTAATCGCCTTAAAAATCTTTCTTTCAGAGTGCAAGAAAAGCGTCAGAAAATGGTTGCCTTGAAGGAGGAGAAACGTCGGCAGCAAATTTTACTGCAAAGACGACAATTACAACAGGATGCAACAGAACGCTTTCAGCGGGCACCAATCCAAAACAACAAAAACCGAACAACAAGTATGTGATCATAGTTCAGTTAAGGTCACTTTGAAAACATGTCTTTTCAGCCCCCAAACAGGGTCAGCAGATAATCCTAACTATATTTTGGAGACTTACTCAAGCAAGACTGAAGGTCAATGTTCAATACCAGCCCAAGTCTTGGAGATAAAGCTTGGATTATCTCTCCTTGTATCTCAATATGGCAACTCTGATCCTCCAAAATCCTTTTGATAACATTTTTTTGCTTCTGATGTAATGTCAAGTAATTGAATAGAACAAATGCTTTCGTTTAGAGTGAAAAACTGACCAGTGTAAAATCAGGCCTGTCAGTATTTTGCTTTGAGAGTTTCTTTACGTTTATATGTGTTCTCAACAACCAAAGGAGATTCAATCTTTTGTCAGTTGCGCCTTGAAGACTCAGATTCAGTTGCTCTTGTGTCTTACAATGCATGATACAATGATGTTGGTCTTCATTTTTCAAATGATCCGTGGAGACCCAAACATTGTTTGGTGATGGTGGTGTTACAAAGCTCGGGGAGCCTTGAAGAAGTAAATTGAAATTCTCTGCTCATTTCATTCCTTTCAAAGTATTTTTTCTTTCATCTTTTTTCAAAATTATTCTTATTTCCATTCAATGAAATATTGTCCACCATTATCAATTTTGACTACTATTTTCTTTCATCTTGATTTTTTAGTTGCTTTTTATCACAACTTTACCCAGGTTGTCGAACTATGGCCAGAGGCATAGCTGAAGCTTTCTTTGAGGGGTCAGCCCCCTCCAACATTTAGTGAGATTTTTCAGTAGAAATGCTGTAGTTGAACTACTATTTATAAAGCCAGGGGTGGGGGGGTTCTCTTTCAATCGAAGGCCCGGAAGGTGTTTTCACCCCCAATTACACCTCCAAACAGTACAGATTGGAAATAAAGAAACTCTGGGAGATGAAAAGCAGTTAAAAATGAAGATGATGGAAAATGAATAATAATAACTATGTATTTTTTTCTCTTTGATGAAAGGGACCAACTTGGATGACCTTCTAAGCATCATTCGAGGGGGATCAGCCTTTAGTTGCAATGCGATTCCTTCAACCAAGCAACAACGTTCCAGCTCGGCCCGAGTCATATCGAAAGACCGAGATAAAAGAAGCAACATTCCATTGTACAGTGCCAATAAATTGCTGACCGACCGACCCTCTTCCCAACCTGGCCGTACATTCCCAAACAGCCACCTTCACGACCAAAGCCTGAAGAGCTTGACCAACAGCCGCAACCTTTTTGAGCAGCAGCTGAGACAAAAATTACAGCAACAAGAAAAACCAAAGGAATGTGAGCAAGTGCCCGTGACCCCCGAAGGAACGGAAGACACTGACTCCGAGAATGATTTGTACAGTGTTGACAGTGTGGAGGCCGATGCAAGACAAGATCAGGTGGTTGAAGAACAGGATGATTTCATTGGATCAGCAGGAGGAAATGGACAGAAACAGAAACAGACAGGTTCAAATGGTGTCCAGAATTTTGGCTTTAAAAGTGAGTTCAATTATTTCATCATATTTGTTTTCTAAAATTGAATATTCATCATATCTCTGGATTTATACTCTAAGATACCTGGTCTGATCTCAACCGAGCAGGGCTCATCTACCCTATTTTTGATATCCTCTGACCTAGTGTTGAGCCACTGGGGCACCACAGATGATTTTCATCATGGTTGTGTCTAGGATGAAATATCCTGATGGAGGCCAATTTGCTACCAGAGTTGTCTGTCTCCTAGACTGGTTGTCAACCTTGGCTAGAGAACCCAGTCTGCACTACTGTTCACCCATGGCTATGAGGTGAAGAAATGGATTCATGCCTTTCCCAAAGGGGTATGTAGTCAGCATCTGATCTTGATAAGGGAAGCTGGTTTTACCTTTTCAGACACTTCCACCTCACTTCTCCAGAGGAATCATAGAGATATTTGTGATTTTCCTTAACTGGGAGTCGCCCAATGTCTATCATTTTTTAAACATCTTGAAATCTGTGTCATTTTAAATAGGGTGTCTACATGGATCTGCATGGATTGTACCCAAGATCTCACATTTGTACATCAATAAAACCTGTTGATTTATTTGTTTTAACATCTTCTATAGTTTTATTACACCGTCTACCTTTTGATATTTGGCTATAGAAGGTCAGAGGTCATTTGCCATCCAATGAAGCATAGTATCTTACAGCAATAAAATTTGAATTCTTCTCATATCTTTCATCCTTTCTCTTTTCCAACTCTTGCAATGTAATGAACAAGGATGAAAATGGGAGAGGGCGCTTATGCTTGAATGGGATCAAAAGGAACTCAGCCTTCACTATAACTGTCATTAATTATTGATTCTCCCTCACAAGCTCAAACTAATGAGTTGGCATTTTACAATATGTTACAGTAATAAAATAATGCTCAGATTTTTGGAGATGGGTCAGGATGAGACCTTTTTAGCACTCCTTTGTATATCAGAGAGTAATGATGATATCTTAGTTGTGGACATTGATGAAATTTCCATGATTTTAGCAAGTAGATGTATAAAGGACCTACCAATTCATCAAGTGTCTGTCTATATATTACAATCTATCACAAAAATCACACAACATAACCTCATAAAGTTTTCTGTGTGAACAAATGTAACCCTGGGGAAGGTTTTCAGCAAATTGGTTTTTGAAAATCACCCCCAAAATAATTTTTATGGGGTTGGGGGATTGCTCAGTGGTAGCACAAAGAACAATTCCACTAAATATAGGCATCTCTGATTTTTCATGATGGAAACATGTTTTTCTCATCTAAAAAAAAAATTATCAATTTTTCACATGATTATGTTGCCTTATTGTTTCTAAATTGTTAAAAGCAGAAAATATGAGGAAAACTAAACAGAGAAAAATTTCATATCAGATATGTGTGATTTCGTTTGCAATAAATACACTTATACTAAAATATATATTGTACAATTTATCCATTTGTAACTAATCCTGTCATTTTTGATAGATACTTTGTTAGGACAAGAAATATATCATCTCCTGAATTTATATTTTCTAGCTGAGCCGAAACCAATTAATAGCCAGTCAAATCCTGCGGCAAGAGAACCCTGCTTCAGCAGCCATGAAGAACAGCATCTGATTAAACAAACAAACAATGAGATACAACAACAACAGCCGCCAATTCCATGTGAACCGTCCAAAAATCCTCCAGCCCTGATGGCCAGTGGAGATGGCAAAAATACACCCTGGCCTTCACAGGCACACGAGAATCCATCATTTCAAAAAACAGCTTGGATTCAACCATCCCTGATTGTGAATAATAACGGACTTGATAATTTCCATCAGCCGATGCCTGCTTGGGTCAATCCGAGCGAAGCAGGTCCACATTTTGACAAAGTTTGTCTGACCAACCCGAAGGAAGTGGATGAAAATCAAAGCTGTAGTCAGCAACAGATGAACAGAACGCTACTAACAAAAGGCAAGCCGCCAATCTGTGGAGCACCGGTCAAGCCGACTGTATTCCAGCCAAAGCACAATTTCTATGAGCGACAGCTTTCAACAAGTTTCCATCCAACCACTAACGGCATTTCCCAACAACGTCCGGTTTGGGTAACTGAAAGAGAGCAACAATCCAAAATTTGTCCAAACCCCCAACAGATTGAACCTTACCCAGAACAGACAAAGCCCCAGGGTAATTCTGGTGTCACTGCTACAATCAGTAGAGCCGATCTTTATTCACAGAGCAAGAGCAACTTACCAATACCTGACAAAAAGAAACTTGAAGAAAATAAATTGAAATGTCCACAAGAGACTGGACCCATCAAACCTTCAGACAGAAATTGTGACAATTTACTGAAACAAGCCGAAAAATCTGAGAATAACAATCATGTAGCCGTCCCTAGGGACCTCGTTGATGACCAGGCAATCATAACAAGACAAACACAACCAAACACTCAACCCCTGGCGAAATCGAAGGCCAAGAAGAATAATGCCTGGCAAGAATCGGGTCGGAAAACTGTTTCAAAGAAGCTGCCTCTCCTTCCTGGCAAAGGGAAACCCATTCGCAGTATTCTGAAAGTCACCGCAGCAGACTTGAATATTAGCCCCGTCCCAACACAACGGCGTGAGATCCGTGATAGTTTGGAAATCACACGACTGCTATTAAATTCAGGGGAGACAACCGAGGCTAAGACACGAACAAAGGTAGGTAAATCTGTCATCGGTTGCTCATTTTTATTCAAATATATTTAAGCCATCCAGATTTGATTTTATTTATTAAATGCAGTATTGTAAATCATACTTAGGTTTTGACTAGCAAATTTTTCAGTTTTACTTATTTTTATTGATTAATGTTTGCTCAAAGTCAAGGTCATCTAGGAAATGAAAATACCAGGTGTGTGTACACACACACACACACACAACGTTTTAATTTCTACTTGTCAATTGGCTAATTTACCCCAGTTTCTGATTTGAAATGAATTTTTGTGATCATGAATATTTTTCCATTTTATATGATGATTAAGTTCCTCTACTAATCTAGAGTCAGTATAATTTCTCTACTTTATTTAAAGATCATTTACAGGATGTCAGATTACAGTCTTGCATAGGTGACCTTCCTCTGGGATTAGGGTAGGCCTATGAAAAAGGAGACTGGACTGTTGGACACAGGATGAATTTTTCAGACTTATTTCTTTGGTACTGAAAACATAGTATTTGACTTAAAACCTAGTATCCACAGTTTCCTTTAAAGGGTTGCAGCAAAAAACATACTTCTTTTAATTCATGCTGTTGAAAGTTTCTGAATTTTTAGAGTGTTCCTCATGGAAGCAAATAGTCAACTGTTTCGTGAGTTTGAAGGCAGAAAAATGCAGCCTTCATTTGGAAATGAATGCGATTTGTGGTTTGCTAAAAATTTGAAAGTGAAATGTGATTATGTTTTCTATTTCCAGTCAGCCAAAAAACATGTCCATTTCGCAATCGAGGACCAATTCTGTGAAGTGGAAGATGATCTTGAAACAACAAATGTAGCAGTTGAGAAAAATCCTTCATCACCTGACATTAACAGCAGCAACAATCATAGCCTCATACAACAACAACAACATAATGGTAAGGCATGATATTTACATCTCCTTATTTGAGTTGAGATTTCTTCTCTCAATTCTGTTCTAAAAATAATAATATGATAATTACTAAACAGAAAAAAAAATTTTAATTCATTGTTTATCTCCCAGTGAAATGTTGGCAGCAATTGAAAAGAAAACAAATTAGTCACTCATTAGAAACCATCACATGATCAATGTCTTTTAGTAGCATTGTGTATTGGGGATGATCAATTGAATTATTGGAAAAAGTGATCTACGAATAAGTTGATTTTTTTGGGTAACCTCATATTCTTCCCTGATAATCAATCCCAACAATTCACCCCAAATAATTAATCCCAACAATTCCAATAATTCATCCTCAAAAACCCAATTCTCAACACTCCATAGAAATAGATTATAGAACATTCACCCCAACAATTCAAAGCCATATTTATGCTTTTCTTCAGTTATATTTTAAAAATTTTTCCAAATTATTGGATGATGTATCGTAACATTATTATTTATTTTGACTAATTTTTACTTTCATCCTAACCTACGGTCGCTTTTTATCTGTAATACTTTATTCACTAATTTGAAAAGATAAAGAGGTATCATTGTATCAAAGACTACTCAGTCTCAAATGTAGATATCAACAAGAGTTGAATATCGGTTTTAGAAAAAAGGGTGTAAAATCTGCTGTTTAACTATAAAGTCTCAGTGGCTGAATGGTTAAAAGCAATGAAGAATATACTGGACTTCCTCTGGCTTGAAGATGTGTCTTTGATTCTCACCATGGGCTTACTCTTTATTTCTGGTTATGCTGTTTAATCTTTGACATAGAATTATGGTGAGGGTCCAAGTTGCGATAAAAAGCAACTGAAAGTTAGGATGAAAGTAAAAACAAGTCAAAATTAATGATATTTATGTAATTATCCATTATTTTTTTAAAGTTGTTCACTGTTTTAGCTTCCATTATTCCTGGATCTTGATCCATCAATTCATTCCAAAGGTCAACAACTCTTTGTGAGAAGGATCTCCCTCTTGATTTTTTTCTACAATGTTCTTGACATATATATCTTTTTCTTTTATTCATTGTAAAGAACTTTTTCAGCTGGGATGTTGTCAAAGCCTTTTATTATTTTAAATGTTTGCATCATGTTTCCTCTTGTTCTTCTTTCTTCCAAGGTTGTTCGTTTTCATTTTCAAAGTCTTTCTTCCATCGGGGAAGCTCTTTAGTTCTGGAACAAGTTTTCTTGCTCTTTTCTTGATATTTTCCAAATTCTTTTTTATCTTCTTTGCTGTGAGAGAACCATGCTTCTACTTGTAAAATTCTTGTATTCATTACAATAAACTAAATCCTTCTATTCTTGTTACCATAAGTTGCTGGTGGAAGAGTGGGATGAATAGACACTATAAATTAACTCTAAGGAATAAATGCAGTTTCAGATAAACCAACTCAAGCCAATACCAGTGAGTGCACAGTCGCTAGATCCATCAGCTCTGTGAAGGAATTGATTCACTTTACTTATTTTTTTCTGAAAGTTATTAAATCCCTAAGAAAAAATTGTTACAGTGAAACTTTTTCAACAACAAATTCCACTTGACCTTTTAGGAAATCTAACAAATTGAACAATTAGATGAAACATTGACAATCATTATCAATTTTTGACTAGTATTTTCTACCATCCTAATTTTAGTTGCTTTTTATCGCAACTGTTCAGACCATCAGTCTATGGTAGTGAGAAGTCAGGGCAGATTGGGAACAAAGAACAAACTCTGGGAGAGTCTCAAACTTGGATCCATTTAACCTCTGGAACTCTGTATATGTAAGGCTATAGCTCTACTGATCGAACTACCAGAGCACTTTTTACTTGCTCAATATTTGTTATTGTTTTTATGTTTGCAAAAACTGAAAACCCCCCGGTAGCTTAATCGGTAGAGCAGGTGCTGTATGTAAGCAGACTTCCGAAGGTAAAAATTTCTTCAATTTATTGTCTGATGGAATGAAAAAAAATTTTTTTTTTACCTGAAGTAGAAGGAGAAGTAAGTTTGATCAGTAGTTATTCCTCTATATATCACTATTTGAATTTTCTTATCTGATCTGTGCAGGAAATATCCAGCCGCAAGCAAACACAAATGGCAAGGAATCAGATAACAAAGACCCTTTCTCTCACAAACCCTGGCAAAAGACCCAAATAAATTGGGTACAGCCAAATGAGAGACCACAAGCAAAAGCCCATATCATAAAGCATGCTCCACAGGCAGCAGAAGAAAGCATCAAAATTACAGACCCCACACCTCAAAATGGTTCTTTTACAGATAAGAAAGGCAACAATGAAAGGCAACCCTTAAGCAAGAACAACAACGTCCAATACATCACGATGGGGACACTCAAAAAGATGGTTGCACCAAACAACCAAGGAGTGTTTAATCCGAAGAATCCTCAACCGACAAAGGAAATTGAAACAACAATAATAGAAGAACAGACACCGTTTCCTAAGTCTGGTTTCTCTGTTGATAAGACGCCAACTGATGACGAGATTACGTGGCTTTGGGATAAAGTTCAGATGTGCCTGCAACAGAAAGCGACTTCGAAGCCTGTGGCACCGCAAACTGTCATCCGACCAAAGCCGATCGTAACCCATATGTATATGGATGGTGGTATCCTGGGTAAAAGCAATGGATTCTGTGTTGGTGCCAAAACGGCTCCTCTTTCTTCTTTTTGGCACCCCCCCATGCGCAATGGTGGGGTGACGCTAGAGGGACAGACAACTACCAATTATGCCAAGCGATTGGCTCTTCTACACCGAAGAACAAGTCCACCTGTTCCTCGTGTGCCAATGACGGCCGCCACTGAAAGAGTTCCTCCCCTCCCTTCAGAATCGGGCATGCCTCCCGGTATAGAGAGTAGATTTCCAGCTACAACTTCAAAAGAAGGTAAGTGTTGGTTGGTGTCAGCCTATCACCAAGAACTTAGGTCTTTTATATTGTACTGGCATAGAGTTCATAAAAAAAGAGAGGATTATTTATGTATGGATTAATTGTACAAAAATCCCCAAAAAACCTGCACCTTGTACAAAATTTATTTTTCTCCCAATTTTGATTATTTTAAAAGAATAAAGCAACAGAAATAAACTTTTCTTTGGAGAGGGTACATTAAATAGCAAAGGTTTATCAAAAATTTTTTTTCACTTGTGTAAAAGGGAGGGGGGTATTTGAACCCCATTCAATGGAGAGGACCCCCCCAATAGTGTTATAAATAGTAGTTAATCTCCCCCAGGCCCCCAAATCTGTTGCTACGTGTCTGTTTGTCTCAATTATTGAACTGAGTTGATTTCTTTTGACAGTGACAGGTAGTCTCGCCGGTTTTTTAAAAGCTGAGGAGTTGTCTCGAATGGCCAGTGTTACGGAAAGTCAAGCACTTGTGGCTATGAAAGAAGCTGAAGTTGGCTCACCATCCCAGGGTGGTGCCCCTCCCAAGTACAGAGGTAAGGAGGACTAAGGGGTTTTAGGGGGGTCTATAGTAAGTGGCACCCAGGGATGGCCTAAGGTGCCAACAGCGTGGGTAGTCGCCCAGGGCGCCAAGTGCTATGGAGATGCGTGTCATGTATCTGAAACATCGGAATTTTCCGAATACAGATGGAAAAATCGAAAGCCTGACTTTATTTGACCGCAAGTTATAGTTACCTGTCAGGTCATGGTGCCCTGAGTGTGGGTCTTTAGTGGTGGGGGTTGTGATAAGCTCTGTTTTTTTAACTGAACATTATTGAAGAAAATAAATACTGTTGCTTAGTTTGGCAAAGGGCAACAATATTTAGGTGCCTGGTGAAGATTGAACTCACTATCCTTACAACAGTCAGCATGATGAGCTAGCCAGCCATAATGTATGTGTAGGGGGGGTATCAATATGGTCAGGGGTCGGCAAGCTATGACCCACAGGCCGAATCCAACCTACCGTACCACCCAGCCTGTCAATCATATGCTATTATTATTAGATAATAATTAGAAACTGTCAATTAAAAATAAACATTTAATTTTTCAGCCATCTAGCTCCATTAGTGTGGCCTGTACATATCATACATACATACATAGCCAGCCAGACCATTCAAAGAACCCTATGTTAACAGTTTTGTTTGACATATTCTAATTTTCTAAAAACTGCTAATATCCAATGTTAACAATTGTTGAATTTCAAGTTCAACAAGTGTTGTTTTTCAATTTTTTCTGTTATCAAAGATATAGGCAAACATGCAAATGTTATCATCCGTGACTTTATAGCTGGTTTGGCTAAGCCAAGTAAATATCCATATTTAAGCAGATTTATGTTTCATGCCAAAACTTAAACATTCTAAACAAAATAAAAAGGCAAGAAATCGGAAATCCTATTTGAGAACTTTAAATTGTCTTTCTAAAATAAACAGCAAAAATCATCTGAACATTTTGTCTTATCCCTGTGTTTAATGTTTGTAGCATGTGCAAATTTTGACCCCACTTATGGAGTTGTAAAACTTTGATCTATTTAATAATATGATACTGTCTTCAGTGAATTATCTCAGCCAAATAGTGGGATGGTATTTGAATCATTTATGCCACACTAGGAGACAAATGGTTTACAAAGATATTTGGAGAAATATCACTCTTGGCAATTCATCCAATCCTCAAAGCTGTTCATGTCAAGCTTTGGTACATAGCCTAATACCAGCACATTGAACACAGTGTAATATTTGCATTTTTTTTTCTTTTACACTTGATATCAATCTTATATACCAGCATATGTGGTACTTTGATGAACAAATTCACAGAATATTTACGAGGCTTAGCTTTGTCTGGCACAAGATCAAATCCATAGAGTGCTGGGATTATTCTTTAATTAGAGGAGGCTCTATCAAAAAACATTTTTGCCTTTCTCTTTCCAGGCAGACACTGATTCCATATTCACTTCCCAATATTGTCGTCTCAATTATCAAATCAAATATAATAATTACCAATGTATTATTTATTTGTTTATTTATCCATTTGTTTTATAACTTGAGCTTTGATGTGCACCTTAGCAGCCTGATGACATACCAGTAGGCCAACAGGTACACTGACGATGTGGTGTTGAAATTTCAAACATTTAGTATGTCAGTTAGGTTGTATAAATTGGTGAAAGGGGACAATGCATCAAAGCAGCTGACGGCCTTGACAGGCAAAATTTAAAAAACAAAAGTTGGACAAAAAAGGTCTGGTTAATCACTCTATAGAGACCATCTTTTGGCAGCATATACACATACATACATTGTCAGCCAGCTAGACCAATTTAAAAAACTGAAGAAACCTATGGAGACACTTTTTGTTGATGGTTTCTAATAAGTAAAACTAACAACACGGTGTATATAAGTATATAGAGAAAGTTTGTCTCATTAAGCATTTGTTCTTTTCTCTTGCAGGTTCTCCTTCGATTTTGTCATTGGAAGAAAAACGATTAATGGAATCATTGGAGAGAATCAACAACAAATTAAAAGGTTGGCAAAGAAGTTTCAAATAGATATAGTTGAGTGGGGGGGAGCTATTTGAAAACATCTCCTAGAACCCCAATGGAAGAAGGCCCCCAACAGCATTTTAAAAAGTAGTTCACTTACTGCCTTTCTACTGACAAATCTCTCTAATTGTTAGAGGGCGTCCCTCAAGGAACCAAGTCCCCTTGGCCCCCAAAATCTCTAGCTACACCTCTTGTTTCTAATCAAAGTCATCAAAGTACACAAGCCAGTGTCTTCCCAAGTCACACCCTAACCCTGCTATGAGTGCACACTCATCACAATCATCAGATCTACCAAATGATTGATTCACTTCTTTAGTCGTACTTTTCTTAACTTCTTCATGCCAGGAGCACATCTAGATGTGCTTTAGATTTCACAGCTATTTTGAATACATAATGATTTCACTTGACCATTATATTTTTCATAAATGAAAGCCATATTTTATAACCTTCAAAATGATATAGGACTTCCCAGGGTTTCTTAGAAAATGAGAAAACTTAAATCCGTCCATTATGTCCTAGCTTTGTAACATTTAAAAAAAACTCTGAGTGAGTTTTTGAATCCGTAAGAAATAAATTACCTTACAGTAGAATATTCCCAACAATATATTCCCCTTGAGTTTTCAAAGAAAATCTTTGTCCACAAATAAATCTTCCCCCATAACCCAAGAATTGTTATTAACTTTCAATGTCATTAACATTGACTGCTTGATCCAGCTCCTAATTGACAGAGCTCTCCAGTGGAGGAAACAAATATTATCAAATTTTGTCTTCATGTTGTTGAGCTTGCACTGAGCCCCTTTGACCAACACGTTACCCATCTTGGTCAGCTGAATCACATCCTGTGTGCGCAATAGTAGGTGACCAACACTTCTGAATTCAAGGCAAGGAATGTTGGATTGAGCATTTTGATGGTTTCTGATATGGCAGAAAGCTTTCCAAATAGTCTTTGGATAGACGTTGCTTCCAAGAAACATCAAATGGTGTCAGATGGAATGAAAAATAGATTCAAGGGGAAGACACATCTTCATAAGACACTTTTATAGTCAATCACTAAATATAGATCAGCATTTCACTAACTCTTTTGATTGTGACCCAGTTTCATTTCATGCAATAACCCCATGACCCACTGACATCTATCGTGTATGAACATTTTAAGGCTGTAGATATGTGGAACATACCCGTCATACTGTATGGATGATACCTTGCTTACCATGTCTCTCCCTGTCTCATTAAACCTCTGTTCTTGTTCAACCATGCTAAAGCTACTAGTACTGTTATGATTTAATGAGTTTGGTAAATAAGTTATGGGTGACTAAAGAGGATAAGATCATCAAAAAAATGAGTTTACAATTGAAGTTGTAATCATCCTCAAAACCCTGCACACTCGGTGTTAAAAAACAGCATACAAAAGAAAAAAAAAAAAAAAAAAAAAAGAGAAAAGGGAATTAATGAAAGAACATAAAAGTAGACACATAAATTTGAATTATATTGTTTTCACTTAGAATAAATTAAATTAAGTCAAGTTAAATCGAGTGGGCTTGGGTGAAAGACTTTACGATTGGGAAAGTCAGTTAGTCTATTCAATTCTAAATTCCAAAAGTAAACAAAAAGAAGAAAAATTAAAATTTTCAGTGAAAAGATAAAAAATTATTCACGTTTTTCAAAGAGAAACTACAAATTCAAGCTGATTATCTATGGGATCTGTATTTTGTTTTTTGTTTTGGTTTTGACAGCAGTTTACAATCACCCTTTAAGGAAAGTATTTCAGCTAATTTAAAAAATTTTTGCAATTACATCGTATTTGAAAAATATCTTTTATGAGAAAAGAAGGGAGAGATGGGGCAGATTAACTTTCAATGTACCTTCATCATTTTTTGTGACTTTTCAATTCAACTTCACTCAGTCCACTAACCCGCAGTAGCAAGTAATCAGTGTTGATTGGAAATAAAGAATATGCTTTCGGTGAAACTCAAACCCACAACCTCAAAGGGAGGCCAGGTTTACGCCCTACTGCTCTGATCAACTTGAGCTACAGAAGCTAGCCAGTAGCGGAAGTTCAAATCCAATTTTTCCCCTTATCCTCTACAGCCAATCTCTTGATGTCATGTTTGTTTACGATACATATGTAATTTTATCACTGGTTTATTCATAGTTTAACGGCCTCAGTACCTCTGTGATGGAAAAGCAACAGGAAAATTACGATGAAGGTAGATAGTTGTCAAAAATGAATAATAATGATTAGATTTGTTCTTGTTTGTTCCTGCCCTACCAGGTTGCCCTCCCGACTACAGACAGAATGCAACAAACGGAATACCGAAACATCTCTTCATAACAGACCAGGTAAGAAGAAAACTTCCAATCTGAAGCTGATTTTAGTTTGGAAATTATTTGACCTAAGTGCATTTGTTCAACATATTTGATTGTATGTAAGACTTATTTCTTCAAGGGATATCAACACTTTAAGAGCTCTCCACAGAATACCAATTGCATTTACTTCTAGAAATACCAATAGAATTTAGTTGCAGAGATACGAATAGCATTTATGTATAGAAATATTTAGAAATGCTGGGACTAAACTCACAACCCCTGGGCACTAGATATGCTTAACCAACACCTTTATCCACTGGACCATGATACAAACTGAAACTGCAATTAACACCAAAAATTAAATCTAAATTTTTCACAAATATGATTAAAAAAATTGGTCAGTTGAATTGGATTGATATTTATTTATTATAAGAGCAAAGCTAAGCTCTACACACAGAACTGAGCTGAAATTTGGTACTGGAGACTTTAGGACCAAGGTGCAACATTTCTATCCGTCAAACTATAAGAAGCGCCCTTACACTGGCTACAGCTTCAGCCATTCCTGCTTAGACACCACATATCACATCACTACGTACTTGGTTCCCGTACCTTAAGTGGAGTGGTGCCTTCCCCATAGACATTAATGCAAAGTGAACACAAATTCTTCCTGCCAGAGATTGAACTCTTTTTGCAGAGTCCATTGTCTGTGCTGTGACCCTAACAGCCACCTCACGCCACCAATAATCAAAGTAAAAAACAGAAAAGGGATGCAAGTGATGTGACATTTATCAGCGTGAAAAATGGTACGATTATGATTATGCTCCAAATTGTTACAATACAAACAAAACAAGATGGAGCCAAAGTTGTGAACTTTGAACTCCCAGCCTGCCAATAGGCCAGGATTCAAGGCTCCAGGCTGGTATCTTATGGACAAAGATGGCAAAAAATTCAATTGTAAAAGAATGGCTTTGAAAAGGTAAATCTATGTTATTTATTTTATAAATGCAATTCTCATTCTTGAATAGTCGAACCCCATTTTTAGTGATTGCAAAATACTTAACACTTCTGTCTTAGCAAAATTTAGCTGCTGACTAAGGTTACGGCTTTCTTACTGATTACACAAGCTGCAATACTACCACAACAAGGTGGGGGCACCTAGTAGAGTCTTTTTGTACATTTCCCTCATCCCTTTGGGATCAAAAATGCTCTTTAATGTAAGAATTTTCTTGTAAACTTTCAAGACTAACCTGTGAAGGTGCTCAGTGCCTGAATTAAAATGTGTCAGTAGTCTTTTAAAAGATTTATGGGACATTTATATCTCTGTAGTCATATAAACCTTTGGATATGCAGTACCACTCATTAGTGTTTGAATAAACAGATATTCTGTTTTATACGGCTGGGTTCTAAGTGTTAAAAACAGAAACTTTATACAAGAGGAACCAAATTTTATTGTTTTGATTTCGTTTTTGACTCAGATATTTTGGACCTTTTTAAAAATTTTATTTTTTCCTTCTCAGCTGCAAGGAATGAAAGTGCCACTGATGAGGTATCAGTTTCCTCAGCCGACTCCCCCAAGTCAGGCCACACCCAAGGGCTGGTTGAAGGGACCTGAGCTCTAACTAGCTACCAGCCACCACCTCCTCATGTGCCAAGTAAGAAACGAAGATGCCAGGTGGTGATGAAATAATAACCAAAACACTTTATACAAAGAAAAATGAACCCTGTGATATATTTATCTGATAACAACAATAAAACTTGTCAGCAGAACAATGTAATTTGCTATCTGGAAAGTAGAAATTCAGTTTTTAGATGCGTCCACACATCTCAATAAGATGCTTTATGGTCTGCTGGTTGATCCGTCCTGATTATGTTGGTCAACAGAAAGAGGAAAGAAGGAAGAGGAAGGTGTAATATTTATTTCGATTCATTTTTTTTACCAGCTGCTTATGATGACATAATATTCCAAGGTGTGTATAGAGGCCAAAAGATGGCTATCTATGACATCCATTGAAAGTAATATTTGCAGATATTTCCATTTTGCATTATTTTACTAGTGTCAGAATCAATTGACTCAAAGACTATTTGTTCTCCTACCACCTTCTTTACCACAGATAGTGCACACATCATTGAACTTATGGTTCTTGCTTTAATCAAAGATGCAATCCTTTTTCTTCTTAGTAAGCCCTTAATTTACTTCCTGGTAAAGCTGACAGAGGAAATGTATCTGGTTGTGTCAGCCAGCCTAGTCCAGAGATTTACAAGGCAAAAGATGTTATGGATCAGTTTGTGATGCACAAAAGGCGGACAGTCCCCTAGTGTTTCGAGTCTGTGGGGGTTGACTTTGCATTCACCCCATCGCTCTATCTTAAGAGGACTGGACCACCACTTCTGTTTTAGCAGTACAAAGTAGCACAAACATTTCGAACAACTGATAGTAGCCCCTATTTGATCATTTTTGCATGGTAATCTCCTGGAAAGTTGGAATGAGGCTTGCAGAGAGCTACTCCTTGCCCAAAGGTAACCTGAAACGGTGCAAAGCAGTGGCATTCAGCTCCCACAGATATTTTACATATCTGAACACCATAAAGAAAAAGAGAAAATGCAGTAGAATCGTCATTGTATTTAGATCAAAATGCAATGAACTCATTTGAAAAATATCAACTTTTAGCAGAATCTCAACTGCATTTTTGTGAAGAAATGTCACCTTTTAATATTTTTAATTCTTATGTTCATACAAACAAACAATAGAAAAAAAAAAAAAAAAAAAGAGTCAATTTCAAGGGAAATAACTCGAGATTAAAATCATTTCCGTTAGACTCTTTAGTGAATTTAAAAAAAAAAAATTTTCCATTATTTTTTATTGTATTCATAAGAGAGTTCTACTGTCACTTACAAGTGGTTGATGAATTTATGAATTAACTGTGAAATTTATAATTACAATAATTAAGGGGGGTGGTTGAGGGTGGAGGGTGGAAAATCAGTCACAATTTAATAAGTGAGAAGGTTTGGCATAAGCTGGAGACAAGATAGTATGGCTACCGACACAACTTAGTAGGATCTGAACAAAACAGAATCGTTTGAGAAAGATTTATTATAAGGATAGGCACATGGGAAATAAAAATGTACAGTATTGACAGGAACACGAAAAATTCTTGCTTTCGAAGAAAAATTGATTTGAAAAATCTTTTGGTGGTAAAAATTATTTAATATCGCTGAAATTAGCAGATTCAATTGAACTTGAATAGACACAATTAGTTTAACCAAGTTCTCCCCCTTGCATTGTTCAATAGTTGTCTTTCGATGGAAAAATTTTGACAAATCTGTAGTTGTCCTCCCAACTCCCATCAACTATTAAGGGGGAGAAAATAGAGATGGACTCTCAAAAATTAATTGGGGGGGGGGTCTGCATAAGAGCGGTGGGGATTTTTTCTAAACCTTATAAGCTGGGGGATAGATTAGGCACTTAAGCATGTTCACTTGAGTTGAAAATTTTGATTCTTTTACAAATATTTTTTATAAACATACATCAGAAAACTGAATTGAGATCTTAATGAAATGTCAAAAATTCAGATTTCCAAGACCTTTGGAAGCAAAATACTTGCTGTTTATAAATGACTTGTAAAATCTGTAAGACAAAATAATCTAACAGACCAAATTTAATTTTTACATTTTTATTAAAGTACTCTGACCATTATTAATTCAGTCAACTAGTTTTGTTCAGTTCAATTTTTTTTTTTTTAGTTACTTTCTGTCAGAACTCAACTCAGCCTAACAGTGCAGATCAAAAATAAACTCAGGAACAAAAACCAACGTGATACTGGAGGGATCAGAAATGAAGACAAAGCTAAATTCATAGAGTTTTTGTAGCTCAAACGCTTAGGGACAGCAGGTTATTTATTAAATCTCCCTTGGCAAATCTCACCAAGTGTTTATTCTTTATTACTGATCGGTGCCCTTCAACACCAACCATCAACCTACACAAGGGAATAAAGGAAGAATGAAAAACAAAAATAGAAATTAAGATGAAGGAAAACTGACCAATTTGATATGGGGTTGTCAGAATGGAAGATAATTCAAGCTATATCTCAGGCTCACCCAACACAGCCATTGGAATTGCATCAAATTTGGAAAGTATGAAGCAGATGTTCGATACCGTCCTCTACGTTGTAGTTGTATGTCCAAACTGCATATTACCAAATTTCATGTTTGTCCACACAATATCTCTATAAGCTCTCGATGAATCCCACTGATATTTTGCAGAAAGGTGGAGATAGAAGAAATGATCTGTGCACAATAACTCCCCCTGACAATGGCGTTTGCAGGGGCAAACACTCTGAGTGCTTTCTAGTTTTCATATATGATTTCAAATTAGGATATAATCCTGCTTAAGCCACTGCTAAAATCAATAAGGCATTAAGAGTGAACACTACTACGATGCAAACTGTTCAGGATCCTCAATAGGCTTAGGTCAGAAAAAAAAATTTTTTTTTAAATTTTGGAGCGTTCCCACACCAAAACAATGACCTTGCTGTAAAATGGTATGTAGGTTTAAGGAAATATTGCAGAATGTTTCAAGTGCTGACAAAGAGATATGAGACAGGGGAAAAAAAGCATTCAAGGCATCCACATAAGCCAACAAACCTTGACCTTCAACACTGAGGTAGGAAGATAAAGGAGATAAATCTTGGGGCGTGGGAACGCTCAAAAACTTTTCCCATATAAACATTTGCTTTAAGCCATTATAGACAGTGTGTGTGGGGATGTAATAGCAAAAGGTGACTCGAAAAGCAGGGGGGTGGAGTGGAGGAGGAGAAATACCAGTACAAGTTGCACTTCCCTTTTGGAATTTGAATCAATAAAAACCACAACATTTGTCAATCATTTAAAATATTCTGGACATGTAAAAAGCATGGCACACAACAATAGGTGATTGCAAAACCGAAGTCGTGACTGCAAAAACACAATGGTAGGTCCATGAACTAAGCCAACACAAACATGGCACACTGCAGTGTATGGGGGGTTTAGCTGAGAATTGGAAATAGTTTGGGAAGTTGCAAAGATCAACCCGTTTTTGAATTTCACATGAATAAAACTATTTCATAGTCAAACTGAAATATGCTAATTACGTGTCCTCTAAAATCTACAATAACTAATGACAGTTACAGGATTGTGCCTGCAAAATAATTTCAAGTTTTGATACTACATAAAGCCATTTAAATTTGAATCTCTTGTCTTGAAGCAAAATTTCAATAAACTCCCTCCACGAGTAAAAGTATATTGAAAAAAAAAAAAAAAAAAAGAAAAGAAAAGATGTCCAACTTCATGATGAGGATGGCTCAACGGCCAGGGGAGATAACTAGTATCAATCACTGATACACATTTCAATGGTTACCTCCCTTGATTACAATGATCTTTGATGGGCTTTTCTCTCAATTAAGTAGTTTCATTTCAACCTATGTAGAACTGACTGGAAATGTTATTTTGTGAAGTTTCTATAAGTCTGACACAATGCCACTGACGTTGAGCACTCAACCACAGTAGCAGCTTGTTAACCATTTTCAAACAACTGTAAGTAAAAGTAGTAGTTATTTCAATGGGGAAGAAGAAAAAACAATTTTTGATGTCTGATGGTGGTTTGAGAAACCTAAAAAAAAATTTAAAAAAATTGTTTCAAGTGTTGCACATTTGCTGAATCCCAAAGTTTCTACTTTTTCACATTCATAGTTTTTCCTGTTTTGGGACCATAGCCTCTTTTTCTTGTCTATAGTTTTGAGGAGAGTCATTATTGTTCAAAGAGTTTTTCGGACAATTCAATTCCTTTTGTTGTTAACGAGACGTTTGTGGCTAATCCATCCTATGGACTTCTTCAGGTGTAATATCTGGATGTGTGGGTTGTAAACAGATTTTCTTTTCCTCAAGAGCAACAACACTTATAATGTAGGGTTCAGGTGTTTTTTGGTTCTTTCATTAGACCAGGATTTCCATACATTGTCCCTGTTGAGTAAAAGATTTCTGTTTACTATGAAAACTTGAGATATGCCCCTACCAGTATTTTTGCTTAAAAAAGGAAGTAGAATGGATCAGCCAAAATATGTGAACAACAAACAAGGAGTTCAATCGTCAAAAAAGAACTCTTTTCACAGGTTAAAAAAAGAAAAAAAAAAAGAAAAAAAAAAGAAGAGAGAAACAAAACCCCTAAAACTTCAATTTTTATTCTTTTGCATATTAGGATCAAAGAAATAAGAAGCAGACATTTAGGGCGGAAAGGAATTTATCTAAATGTTTTTTTTTCCAGTGTCCCAGGAAAAGTGTTTGTTTTGTTTCTTGGAAGTGCAGAGTTCAATACCTGGGTCAAGTAGTGCAGAAAAGAGCAAGGTGACAATTAAGGAAGGACAATATAAGCCGACTGCACAAAAGAAAAATTCTGAATGGAACCCTCCAAGTCAACAGATGCAAAAGCATACTGGCTGAATATGTGAGAAAGGAACAAATGTATTCCTTGGTCTTACAGATGCAAAATAAGGTAGTTGAAAATAACAAGCAAAGGTTCCAAAAAGTATAACTTTTTGAAACAAATCGAGATTTTTGACATTCTGGATGTCTGATAAAGACTAAATTAATGGTCTTCAACTTAACAAGGGTGCATGTTTAGAAGGGGCGAGACTTGATAGTGTGGGGAGCAGCCTGCCACGATTTTCACGTAAAATCATTTTCTGTCTCATATGATACTACGACTTCACAAGTATTTTGGTTACATCTCTTTCAGTGTTGCTAATTTAGATATTTTATATCTAAATTTTGATAATTCTGAAGAGCAGAAGTCAAAGGATATATATATATATATATATATATATATATATATATAACAATGGAGGATTTTTAATGTTTTATTCATTTATTCAAAAAAATATTCAACTTGATACAGCACTGCCTTTTGTGTTGGCGTATGTACTGCAGTCAATTTTGTACAATGGCAAGTTGTTGAGAAATCGTGGTGTCTACACACAGATTTCTTCAACTGTAGTTAGATTATGGTGTTAATATCAAATAAGTTCAATAGTTGTACATTTTGGAGCCTTTGTATGCTGTGCTCAATTACCATTTTTTACATCCACAAAATCAACGATTACCCAAAGAAAGAAAATAATCAAAACGAGGAGGCAAACCAAAAAGAATTAACGTATATTGAAATCTCTGATAACACTGGTCAACAATAAATCTTACATAAGGTATGCGTTGCAGTGTACTTTTTACAATTATGGGATGCCAATCCCAAATATGTAATTAGGTCTAGTTTTCATGAAATGAGAGTTGCATTTTAGCATGTAACCCCTTTAGAGCACCATGGGGAGTTCAAAGGTCAACATTTTCATCTTGACCATAAGCTTAGTGTCTTCTTTGTACATCTTACATGGATTAATTTTGATTTTCTGCTTTGAAAAGTTCCAATGAAACAAATCTTGTTCTCATTTAACCCTTGCCAACATTAAAATGGGATTGGTCTGAGAGAGAGGGGGGGGGAGAAAAAATTACTACAACCTAGAGAGAGAGAGAGAGAGAAAAAAAAAGTTCAATTTTGTTGACCAATGTGATTCTCAAACCTGAATCATTTTGATCGAGGAAATTTGCGACAATAAATAAAGTATGTAAAATAAGTAAACTTGAAACACTTTTTATTTACTAAAGTCTCACATTTCTATTGACAGATTTTCAGTCAATCTTTCTGCAAAGCAGTTTTTGTGTTGCTCGACTTTTCTCCTTTTTGTTCAAATTTTCTTTCCAATTTTATTCTTTCGTTTATCTTTATTCTTTTCTCTTTCAGCTTATACTTTGAAAGATTTAGTCTCAGTAAAACAACTTTTCGGTTTCTGGAGTCCAGGGTTTCGAGTACACTGCATAGATTTATACATTTGATGATACAGCCTTGGCTTCGGGGGGGGGAGGGAGGGGGATATTAGTCTAGTTAGTATGTGTGTGCTGGTTGGAAATTGGTTATGCATTTCTATTAAAAAACTTTAGAGTCTAGTTACACAGGCCCATTATAAAGTCCTTGTGCAGTTTCAAACTTTCTGAACTTCATTTCTATACACAAGATTAAAAATAATGAAGATTTTAACCTTTTTACTTTAATCTTTATTAATTTCTCTCCACCACATTTTCTACTCACAGCCAGAAGGGAATCAGTCTGAGTAAATACTGTTGATCAGAAAATGAAGAATAAACCTAATACTCACCCAGAGGGAAATTGGCCTTATTTACTCGTTATCCCAATACTTACTAAGTTAAAAGGAAGATCAAAATCATAAAATTTAAAATTATTAAAACTATCCACAAAGAGAAGCGATTCATTTATTTCATCATTGCTTTGAACAAATTTCAATTAGTTTTGATTTTTTTCAGTCCATGAATAAAGTAATTTTGCAGTAAGACACAGTTTACTTTTTCTTCTACTGAAGCCATGGGACTATTCTAATTATCCAAATGAATTAGTCAAATTCATACATATAATAATTAACAATGTGCAGATATCTTCTGTCATGCTACTGATGTAGTAAAAAACAATTTCATTCAGGTTCTAATGATGCAATAAAAATGCTGAATTTAAGGAATAATAAAAATTACAAAATGTAATAAAGAATCTTTACTTAAAAATCCGTATATAGTCAACATATGACTATTCTCCAAGCTCACTGCAATACAAGTCTCTTATCGACGTATATCAAATGCAATGAGTATCCATAAATTCCATATATGTCATCATTTTTAAACAGCACAAGTAAACTGCTTGATGAAATAATAAGACATTTGTTTTCAGTGATGAAATAAATGAATCACATTGAGAAATGTTCTTGGTAGATCAATTCTATTTGTGATAAAATCCAAGTCAGGAAAAATCAAAACTGCAAATGAATTTCATAATGAGCCTAGATGAGGTCACCAGAGAAAGCCATCAGGTTGGAGGATACTGGAAGAGGCATGTCTCAAATTTCCTATCAGCTTGGAGGACAAGAAAAAGTAAAAATTCAGCAGTATTTGGATGTAAAGATTTCAATCCACAGGAATTGGAGGTGAGGAGTGGCTGAATGGTTCGTGGCACCGAGAATGGAATAGGCAAGCCGAGTTCAAATTCCACCCGAGACAATTTGTGTTCACTTCACACTAATGCCCTTGGAAAAGGTATGAATCTATCCCACCCCCTCCTAGCTATGGGGTAAATAGCAGAGTAGACTGGGATCTCTATTCATAGTTGACAACTAGTCAAAGAGATGAGAAACTGAATCTAGACCAGCCTGAAGGGGGGGGGCTCTGTCAGGTTATCTCCCCCTTGTTAAACCCAGGATGAAATCATCTGTGGTGCCTCAAGAACCTTGCGCTGGGTTAAAGTAAAACAAAACAAAATAAAAACAAAGTGACAAAAGGCCTCAAAAACATTTTAGATTAAAATTAGCACATTGTGGATATTTGAAAGGAAGAGATAAAATATACTTATTGTGATTAACTAAATACAGGGGGGGGGTCTTAGTCCCCCCCCCCTTCCTCTTGGGGAGGACACAATTGTTATTCAACAGGCATGGCCAGAAGAGATTTTGCTCCCGTTCACTCCCACGTGTAGCCAGGAGTGACTATCCCCCTTCAGCACCCCCCCTTGATACACTTCTGACTAAAAATAGTGCTATTTATTGTTATATGTAGTGAAGGTATTTCATAGAAAGAAAAAAAAAAAAGAAAAGTTAATGAAGCAGAGACTTAAGATGAACATTTGTGCTGTTTACCAAGAAGTGTGTCGTCTCAGCATTAATCTTTTTGAGGCTGTGAAAAATATTTCAAATACAATCTTATTTATTTACAAAAAAAAAAAAACTAAACAAGAAAAAAAACAAGAAAACAAAAACCAACAACAAAAAAACCCACCACACTGAATCACTGCTTGGTCACACAAAACCTCCAAATCATTTTCAGGTCTTGCGTAAATATATCGAGGAGATGCAAGTGGTGTGATGGTTAATGAGCGCAGACAATGGAATTGGCGAGCTGAGTTCAGACCTTGGTTCACATTCATTTTGCACTAGTTGCTGTCAGGTGAAGGCATGAACCCATTCTTCACCTCCTAGCTAAGAGTAAATAGCAGGGTAGACTTGGTGGCAACCAGTCTAAAAGAATTAAAATCCAGGAGCCGGGATCCCAAAGGCAGTTCGATATTGCGTCCAGCCTCATTCTGGATACTCCTGTGACAACACTGGTGCCAAGCTATATTGACCCTTGGACCACATTGGTGAGTGGAGAGTGGAAACTCACTGCATGGGTGACTGCCTGCATTACGGGCCTGTGCCCAGGATAGACTGGAAGTATGACTGACCGGGCATGGATCTATAGTCTTGTGAAGCTGGTGGGTGTCGTCGATCAAATAAATTCTGATGGAAAATTGCAGTTTTGCACAATCTCAAGAAGAAGATTAATGTTGAGAGGGGCTGAGTGGAGAGAAAACAAACTTTGTATTGTAGAAATGAGTCTTTTAATAAGTGAACTTACTTACCAGGATGAAGAGAGGAGAGGATGATGATTATGATGAGGGTGGGTGTGGAGGTAGACATCTCATAGATGTCATGAAAGTCACCTCCCCACAGGGGCAACTTTGACACAAAATCAGGGTTTACTGTGGAGCGCACACACATACATGTGGGTAGAGACAGAACTATCTAGTTTCCTAGGCACTTCCCTTTGGGATGCCTCAGGCATCAGGGATAAACCCTGACCCTACCCCTCTAAGTGCAATGGGGAGGTGCAGCCTGGGGGAGCGGATCCCCTGGAACAAGACATTTTTTAAGAAATTCCTTGCTTTGGAACCAAAACAGCCAAACAAAGAAACATTTTGGAATTGTGAAATGGGAACAACATGTCTTTAGAATCAAAAACATTGTTCGCCTCTAAGAATCGGCAGTACCCAAGAGATAAAAAGAGGGAGAGAGAAAAAAAAGTTATTCATGTGAGTTTTATTATCATTATATATTTATAGATATGATTCCTTCAATCCCAGTACTTACAAATAACTTGGTATGTGCAGGTATGCAACACCCACACACACAATATATTTTTTCATTTATATATATATATATATATATATATATATATATATATATATATATATATATAACTTTGAGTGTTTTTGTTTTTTTTTTTTTTTTTTTTCAACTTTGGCAGTATCAACTGAGGTGTGTTTGTATATGTCTGCCAACCAGTCAGGGAAGGTGTATACATATAACATACACACAAGCATCCATACATACATACATCCAGCCAGCCAACCGTCCATATATTCGAATCTGCTCTTTCTTGCTTTCAGTGTCACGTTGAGGGACACACATTTTGACAATTATTATTACTATTTTTTTTTTTATTATTATACTGGAGAGGGAGGGGGTGAGAATAAAAATTTAAAAAAATCTGCCACCAGTCAAGTCCAACGAAACAAGAGTTTGAAAGTTAATGCTGCCCCCCCACCTGCTGGGGTCTCAAAGGGGACTGGGGGGGGAGAGACAGGGATGTGTGTGATTTTTGTTGTTGTACGTGTGTTGTTCATTGAATTAGGTAGATGGAAGGAGGAGGAGGAGGAAGAGAGAGGCACCTCTCCAATGATAAAAATCAATTCTCTGCTAGGGGGGGAAGGGGGGCATGTCTGGGGGTGTAGGGCTTTAGGCAACCTGGTAGATCATCAACTGCCATATTTTTCCTGAAAAAAACCAAAAAAGAAAAATAATTGAAATAAATAAAAATATATGAATTACAAGAGAGTTTATCAAGTGGTAGGGCAATGGCACACTCGTACAAGTAGGATTAATTTATTCATTCATTTGGCTGAAAGTGTACGGAAGTGTGCTTTCATTTTTATGGCCAATTTTGAATCCATAACTTGAATAATTTTGCCACGAATGAAATCCGTATCTTTTAACCTTCAAAATGATATACAATTTCCTAAAGATGTTTATAGAAAAAAAAAAAAAAAAAACTTGAATCCATCGATTAGGTCTTAGCCACCCTTGCAAATGAGATGAGTGACAAGTGGTGAAGAAAAATAGTAATCCATTGTCAAATAAAACCTTGACTCAAAGATAGAACTTTGTGACCATCTATCAAAATGAAAGAGGAATTCTATTGACGGCCATCGAACTGTAATGACTGAACTATTCATCATTGAAGGGGCAGATTATTACTGTATGCATCTGACAATAAAATGAATCGTTTATACGGATATTTTGATGACTACTGCTCAATGCAACTCATCCAAACCCTACAACCGTCTATATCAAGCTTCAATAGATGGCTCTCTAGTCATGATACCAACACATTGAATGCAATGTAATATTTGTAGAGATAATAAAAAAAATGTATGTCATATAAACAGGCATATACTGTGATTCCTTTCAACAAAAGACCTGATGTTAAAATTCAGATGACAAATCTATTTCTCCTTCCATTATCAAATACAGAGCATCATTCTGATGCAATGCTCCATTGACTGGAGATAAAAATAGATGTTCAAATAAAAAAAGGATGACCCAAGTGTCTGGAACAACAATGAAGACATTGTTGCTTTGAGATGAAAGGAGGTTTCAGGAGTCCAACATACAAAACAATATAAGGCACAAGAACAGAGGACTTCATTAACAAAAGCACCAGAAATAGGAGATACAAGGCTAAACTCTGAGAATTACAGTCGTAATAATTAGTCAAAATACTTGCCCAGGATTGAAATGTCAGATCTTTTACATTTATCCTCACCAAAAGCTATTATTCGTAATTTTAATGTCACAGAACCAAAATGGTATCAAAGAGGAGAAAAAAAAAAACAAACAAAATGGCTGCATGCACTCACATAGGAGAAAGATTGCGAGAGTTTATAAAATTCATTAAAAAAAAGATCTAAAAGAAAAACAATTTTTAGACCGATTCTCATCAATCGAATGATTTTCATAGGATCAAACACTTCTCTTAATCCTTTTGAGGACACTAGGGATATATACATCACTAGGTTTCTAGGACTGCTGGGAGATATATATATATATATATATATATATCTCCCCCGCAGATCTTTTGCGGAGTCTACCGGAACATACGAGTCATGAAAAATGAAGTAAATAAGATTTCTCCAGCTTTTACAACCACGGACAATGACGTCATTATTATCAGAAATTAGTTCACATTACATGATTGAACAGGAAAGATGTGTACACAAAGTGATCAACTAATTTTGTGCTTTTCATTTGTTCAATCGTAATTTTAGTTCTTCAATAAATGGAAAATAAGATGGTTAAGGTTTTTTTTTAAATACCCTCTTAAAAAGTATGAACTTAGAAATTAATCCTCACTAAAAAATTCACGGATACATTTGAATTTCTATGAAATGATTTTCTGAGAAACTAACATAAGGAAATCAGTTTCAGTTGAAGAATCCATAGTTGCAAATAGTGGGAAGAAGATACTTTTATTAGCAAAATCTGAGAGAGTCAAGTGTTAATGATGAAGAAGAAAAAAAAAGAAAGAAAGAAAGAATTTTGCTGAGTCATCCCAATGTTAGAGTGTGAAGTAAACATATTTACCTGTAGGGAGGACATCACCCCATTGGCCAAGCTGGATAATTTGCCAGCCACTTTGGTGACCCCCTGCCTGACCCCCTCTTTGATGTCAGCGAGGTCAGTGCCAGAATAATGGCTAGAGGCATGGCTGCTGCTGCTGCCACTACGAGGCCCACCCCCAAAGAAATCATCACTGGAGATGCTGGAACTGCCTTCAAATTTGCTCAATGTCTGTTTGGTCTCCAGCTACAAAAAAAGACAAAAATACAAATCAACCCGCAATAGCAGATGTCTTAGTGGTCAACATTGCAGGTAAGTCATACTTTAATATTTACCCCAAGTAAGCATAAGTTGAGCTGAAGGTTGTCACATACAAGTGGATTTTTTTTTCTCAGAAAACTTCAAAAAATTTAAAAAAAAAAAAATGTATTAAGGGGAAGCTACTTTAAATGGAAGAATTACAAAATATGTTAAAAAAAAAAAAAAAAGGGAAGAAAGTGTTTCAATTATCAATTTCTGTTTCTGTCATTGTGTTATTCCAAGCAAACATACATTGTCCCGGAGCTTCAAGATAAGCCATTACAAGAAAGCAATGTTCCTTTTGGAAGGATGTACAATCAAGCTACTTGATATATTTATTCAGCTAAAAGGCATTGGATAATATAGAACAGTCATTGACCCCAAAAGGGATGAAGAGAAATGAAAAGGAAAAAAGTCAACGAATCCTGCTTTAAAAAGAATCAGAAATAATTTGGCATAATACATATAATTGTCTTATTCAGTCAGTAATACCTGCATCAATTCCTGACCACTGATGATCCCTCTTTCCCTGATTTTCAATTCATTTCTATAATAAAATTGTTAGCAAAGTATTCACATTATACATATAGTAGCTGTTTTCCAAATCATTACCAAACCGGACAAGTAACTGAAGATAGCTAGAGGGTCCAATGACCAAAATGTTGGAAACAAACAATCTTAGAGGTTAATTTATTTATTATACCTCTTTGGGCATCTTCAGTGATATACAATATTTACACATCAATTTTAAAATAAATATAAATTTATAAAAACACTTGAATGTACATTGATATAAATATCTATAATTTAACACAATAAACGGACCAAAGTCTCTTGAAAATTTCAGACAGACAGATAAAAAAAAATGTCCTCGGAAGACCACGCTCTTCCCAAGATTTCTAAAATCATCCAAATTACAATTAAGACTCTCCATAATAGTGCTATTTTTAATGTGACTAAGCAACCAGTTTGAGGAGAGATACTAAATATTTGGAAGAAAAGTAGGAGAGATGAAATAATACTTACATCAGGATCCTTCGGTCCAAAGAATTGATCTGAAGAAATGGATTTGACATTTCCAAATTTATCCTGAGCATTGGTAGAATTGTCGACTTCAAAGGCTTTTCGGTTGCGACTTGGTCGACTAGAAGGAAAAATGAAAATAAATAATTGGCAGTACTGAAAGAAAAGCTAGATTTTTAAAGATACACAGAGAATTCTCTTTCAATGGAAATTCAATTACAAAGGATAGCCACTGTAGGATTGATTACAGGAGAACAGAATCATATGTATGTAATAATCACAAATAAATGCAAATCTGAAAGGAATGAATGCCTATTGCAGGCATGGGTAACCTTTTTAATCCAGTGGGACACACGAGACATTTTTATCTTTATTCGAGCCATACATTCATTTAAAAAATGTCAACAGTATTACAGAAAGCAAACTTAATTCTATTTTTCATTAACAAGATTTACAATTATCATATTGATTTGTGAAGCCAAAACAATAATAATTCAACAATATAAAACAAAATTGACATGGGCCACAAAAAAATGTTGCCGCAAACCAACAGTTGTCCATATGTGATCTGTAGAGACCAAAATTCAATGTCCTGCTCAAGCAGAATCAAATGAACATCAATATTGCTCAAAAAAGAAAATCAGGATTATGTGTTTGGTAGCAGAGACTATCCTTAGTTTCCTCCTATAAAACAAATCGCTGAAGACAAAGAATATTGAGAGGAAAAAGGAAAAATCTATAAATCAGAACAAGCAGTCCCCAACAGAGCTCTTATCAACCATACATCTATCGAATAAAAACTTATTGGTCCAATTTCAAATTAGTTACAGTTTCGGCACTGATGAGGTAACTTTAGTGAGAAGGAAGAAATAAAGAAAATGGTAAAACCTTACTTGTCAGAATCATCAAAAGTCGGCATGGAGTCAGTAAAGCTGGTCTTGCTCTCAAATCTGTCCACATCCCAAGATCCTGTTTTGTTGGAATATCCCCATTTAGAGCTGGAAGTACTGCTCGAACCTGACGTCTGTCCTGACGAACCAAACATGCCATCTCTGTATCTGTCAACACAGAAAGACATCAGTAAATAAAAAGTAGCAACTTTGCAATGAGGAGTTATTCCCCTTGGTCAGAGTACACTGCCTGCTCAGAGTGAACTCATGGACGTGTCTACATCAACTAACTGGATTTAACCAGAAGGGAGATAATCCAAGCTTTATCTCAAAGACTCACCGAACACAGGCATTGGAATAGTGTAAAATCTAGGAATCGAGCTGGTCTGGAGGCAGAGGTTCAATACCAGCCTCTTCACTCTGAAATTTTGTAGAAGGGTGAACCATGTGCTACTGAAGAGGTGATTAAATTTTGAGGTGGAGCCAGAAATTAATTTCTTTTGAGATTTTTTTAAATATATTCTGTAGGAAAAGAAGTTGAAAATGAATAGTTGATAGATAAGCTTAATTTAAATTTCCAGGGAAGTAACTCAATAGTCATACATTCCAATTTTTTTTTTTTTTTTCACCCATTTCAAAATTCAGTCCAAGATGGAGGCTGGAGTTGACTTTTTTTCATTCCATTCAGTTTTCAGTTAATGTATTGCATTGGCCGAGGTGACGCTCTCCAAGTGCGTTATAGTTTTAAAACTGTTTAAATTGGAATTAGTTGATAATCTTTGGTTAATTTCCTCAAACACTATATATGCCATCAAGTCTGTGCTCCAAAATGTGATGTTATTCAGAAAATTAAGCCCTAAAATCCAAGATCCCAGAAATCAAATCCACAAAGCATTCGCATGTATCATTGTTTTCCACTTTTATCCTCATCAATAGGTGTTGCTAGATTGAGTATTCACGGGAAATTGTTAGTAAGATCCACTTCTGGCTTGCCAAGTCTGCTGAAGCTTCGGCCTGCTTATGGCACCAGGTATTCACTAATGATCACCCGTCCAAGTACTGATCCAGCTGGAGATTGCTTAACCTCAGTGATTTTAGGAGAACTGGTGATTCCAATCCAACGTGGTTCTTACCCTAACCCTCATTTTTAAAGACTTTGGTATGATTCGGTGGCGAATTGAACCTTGATAGCACTACTACTACTAAGTGCAAAATATGAAAAAAATGTCTGCATTAGAAGATAAGAATTCTTGAAATTTATCATGAAAATATGTTTGAGAATTCAAATATTTAACAACTTGTAAGTGTCAACATTTTTCTCAAAGTGTGTAGGCCAGGAATTAAACAATAAGGATTACCTGGAGACTGAATAGCATCACGAGCAGGTATTAGTCTCAGAAGTGTGCAAAAGACTGAAGGTAAGGCACAAATTTAAAAAAAAGAGACATCACATAATTAACATTGTTTGGCACTCAACAGGTGAAGTAGCAAAAATGTTTTATCAACATACTTTGGCGCAGAAGATGTTAATATAATGTTAACTCATATTTTTCTACTTACTATAAAATCGTTTCACTGTACAAAGTAAATTTTAAGAATCAAATTTTCAAATAACGGATTTCACCAACTTTTATTGTAAATGTTGATCCATCATCCCAAAGCAAAAATTAAGGTATAAATATTTTTAGAAAAAAAGATTGAAATATGTACATTTTATTTTCATTATATTTGATTGTTTTTATCTCCACATCATTTTAGTTTTTTTTTTTTTTCCATAAAACTTTAAATTTGGACCACGGTTTCAAATAATAAAGAATAGGCCTTTGGTGAGAATTGAACTCACACCCCTTATTACCAGTGGGAGTTCATTTTAGGCCTAGTCACCTTTACTGATCAGCCACAAAGACTTTTCATGGTTTCACAGAAGCTGATCCACAATTTTAAACTTAATTCTTCTTCAAATAATAAATCAGATGTTTATTTTGTAGTTGGAAGAGCCAGAATCAAAATCAAATTGCACACATCCCTAGCTTTTCAAAAGTTCAATTCATACCATTTTTTTTCACTTTTATGAAAAGGGTGTTCATTGTTTGTTTTGCAGTAAGATGTTATAGAGGCAGCATAAAGCTTAGATAAAAGGCCAGGATCCTTTTTCAAAGCAGACAGGTCCTCTCACCAATTGGAAAACTGGTGCGATATAATCTTCCTAGCTTCTATTTACTTGTATAGCACACTATGCTAAATGCAGTAAATATAAAAAGATAGGAGTGTCTGATAAAGATTAAATCTCAAGATGATGTACATTTATTTGGTGTCTCTCTCTCTCTGATCTATGTTTTGAAGTCAAAGATAGGGTTTCAAATACTACCAAAGCTACATTGCATCATCATCATCATTATCAATCAGTTTTTCAAAGTCAGTTTTTGGACGTGGGCCTTCCTTCAAGTTGGCTAGGTTTTTCACTCACAAGCTTGACACAGAAACATTATGAACTTCTCAAAATCAACACGCCATCTTATTTTTCTATCAGTCACAACTTTGCTCAGGATCTCAAGGGATCCCTGTGGTTAGTTGTGATGTTTGGCGGTTCTCTGATATTCATGCAAGATCGCCTGCCACGAGATCTCCAACATCCATTTGCTCTCTTATATATTGTGCTGCTTTGCCATTTCTTCACGTGAGGGTCAGCTTGATTTGTTTTCCTGTGCACGTTGCTAAATTGAGAACCAATTTCTTGGTCGAATTCAATACTTCATCTCCGTAGATGACTGTCAGGAGGACGCTCTGGCTGTAGACCTTAGTTTTCAAGACCAATCAGATCTTGTTCTTGAAGAGTTGGGTAGACACTGATGACCCAGAAAGATTATAAGATCTTTGGAAGATTGTTACAAACGAGAGAGAGAGAGAGAGAGTTTTTTTCTGAGATAAACATGCAAAGAACATCAAGTCATGAAGAAACATTAGTTCCAGTTACTTAGTTTCCTCATCTTTTTTGCTTTTTATCACATTTTTCACTCGAGCTTGGAATTCAAGTTGTAGGAATCAGGAATGAAAGAGGCTTCATAGAAAAACTGTGATAAAAAGTAAGAAAAAAATAGTTCACGACACTGTGGAAAGGTGGAAAGACTTCATACGAGAATTTCATCTCAAAATAATACAACTACTACAAACAATGCAGATCAAAGTCGGAAGTAAAAGAGAGTGATGGAAAGATTAAAGATAAAAGACTCATGCCTCATCCTAATGACTCTGATAGACTAAATAGTTAACCCGTTTATGCCAAAAGCCAGATTTTTCAACCGATAGAAATATGGGGGAAATTCAAGTATATTAGCATGGTAATGCTAATGTATTTGTAAAAGAAGAAAAAAAAATGAAAGTATGGTACTTATCTTGAGACTGTTCATATCAAAATTTGATCTTTTATAAATACATTTTTTATGGCAATTCTTGTAGGGTGGACTAAATATAGGCCTATAGGCATAAATGGGTTGAAGTGATATCACATGACGTCGCAAGCTGCCAGTATACAGCATAATCATTTGAAAAAGAAGAAAATCATGCGGTTTTGAATTGGCTGAGAAGTCAAAAGGACAGAAAATGCAGACAAGAGAAAGTCAAAATAGATACATGGGGGGAGGACTAAGTACTGGATCTCCTACCGCCCTTCAAAATCTTCCTTCTACAAATCAATTTTAAAAAGTTTGTTTTCCAAAATAAAGCTGAAAAAGCTACTTTTTCTATTGAGGTCCAAAACCTTGAAATAACCACAGACAATAAAAAGAAAAAAAAAATAATTGATAAGTTCAAATCTAGAATAATTCTAGGCAGTATACACTACAGAAATACAATTTTTCTTCCAATTGAAACTACCAAAATATTGGCATTGGTTAAACTTGGGGGGGTGGGGAAGAAAAAAGTATGAGAAACAACTTGTTCCCTGTGGGGAAAAAAAAAAAGCCATGGACTATCATTCGCTATGCGTGTCTGTTGTTCCAATGAAATTTTGTATGAAGGTTTGTAAAGAGATACTGGGGGTGGGGGGTGGGCAAGTTAGGGCTGATCCATCTGTTCACATTTTGTAAGAAAAGAAATAGAGTATCTCAAAGTTAACGGTCCTTATAAACAACTAATTGCTACTATTTCAACCATTTTCAGACAGGGGTTCTTTAGGCTTTCAAGACATATTTTCTTTCTATAGTTGCTCTTTATAAAGCCTAGCTTAGTTTAGCTGCAAGTATAGCACATACAGTGAGGATCAAACACGATACTCAGTAGCAATAATCTGCAAGACTAACTTGAAAACCCTTTCATCACAAAGCACACATTTATATCTACTAAGCATTGGGACAGGGCCCATAAGTAAGGTGCACCTAATGAGAAAGAAAACTCACTTCACAGTAATAATGGCCAATTAGATTCACTCATTATCCAACTTCAAGATGTCCTTCTTTTGTCAATAATTGTTGAGAAACATTAAACATCTTTTCTACACAAGTTATTCTAATAATAAACAGTACAATATTCTTTGTTCTCTGTCCATAAAAACGGACTTTCTCATTTTGCTGATAAAAATACTCTCTATCCGTCACTAGAAACAACAGAGTCTTCCGGTGAAATGAATTCAATATTTTTTTCTCTATAAACAGATCTAATAGAAATTCAAATACATCTGTTAATTTTTTCTATAGGGAATTATAGAAAGTGAGGGGGGGGGGAAGGATGCATGTCATACAGTAATGATCAAAAAGCTAATCTTGCTGAGAGTTTGTTGGTTCAATCCTCATAGAATCTACTATTGTTGCTCTGATACAAAACTGCTGTTAATGAATATTATGAAAAAAAATGTTCAAAAATAAATCAGGATGCACATCTATAGCAATGAGCAAACAAGCTAATATTGCTGGCTGTTGTTAATGGGTTCTATCCTCATTGGATCTCATAGCATTAATTGTCTGATACCGACTCAGGCAAATATACTTATATAATAGAGTGATTTTTTGTTTTTGTTTCTCAGTCTGTAAACATTAACTGTTCTATTAAAAGGTAACAATTTTGCTAATTAGAATAGCTCTACCCACCATTTGGAACTATGGACTTTTCCCCTGAAACTAAAAAAAAAAAAAAAAAATCATCATCCCATGGGAATTTTTTCAAGATCATTTAGTTTTTATATATAAGAACACTTCCACTGAATACATCTAGATCAGGTTGGTCATGGGCTAAAAAAAATGTGTGGTTAAATCCAGGAGTGGATCAAGAAATTTGTTTTCAATTGAGATTCTCATACATGGAAAAGAGATTAACAGTTGACTAAATAGAAAATCGAAAGTTATCTCCCCTTCATCATAGCCATACATGAATTGATTTTCATCATTTTTAGTTAGACTATGGCCCTGGTGGAAGAATGCACTGAGTGCTTTTTAGTTTTAGATGCTTTTGACCCAGTCAAGATCACAATAAGACAATAAATGATCATGAATCATAATTATTGACCAAGTCAAGTCAGTCACAAGGCCACATGTGTGGAGAGTAAACTTATTACATTAGTGATGGTCTGCAATAGGGTGGCCATTTCCAATAAAGAGGATACTCAAGACCAGAGGTTACCAACCTAGGGTCAATGAACTTGTTGAGTGACAGACCATTCGAGGTAATTTGGTTCCTTTTTTTTTTTTTTTTTTAGTCAGACCCCCAAAAGGAGGACAAATTAGTGAGTGCTTAAAAGCTGGACTCATTGGCGTAAAGTCAGACGTCTGGCCAATCTATCTGCAAGATTTACTTACTAAACTCTAATCTCTTGTGAGACTTGTTTTTTGAAGTTTCAGAAATAAATTTGAAGCACAGATATTAGTTCTTAACTAATCCTTGAAAATGAAAAGGAAGATTATCTCTTTATAAATCTCAGAACTGATTAGGTTTCCGAGTAGAGAAATGAAATTAAGATCACTAACCTATAATTTGTCGTTTGAGCACCATAGAAGATTTAACCATGAGTGCGTCAAAGGTGAAATAGCCTGACAGAGCCCATCCATCTTGAGGCTGGTTGGAAATTATAGTTGTCCATCTCCTAGACTGGGTGCTAGTTTTGCCAACAATTTACTCATAGAGGGGTGGGGGTGGGAGAAGTGATGGATTCATGCTTTTCTCAAAAGACATTGGTGTAAAATGTAATGTAAAATGAACATTAACGGCCTCAGTTCTTTTCTGTATAGTCAACCATTCATCACCTAGTGCAGGGTAATGGAATAAAAAAAATTGGTAGTGGTAGCTCTTAATGGCACCTTTTCTCTCTTAACTAAGAGATTGGAGACCAAACCGAAAGAAATAGTCTTGTAAGTCACTCAATAGAAACCATCACATGGCAAACGTCTTTTGGCAGCATGCTGTGTTCGGGATGATCAATTGAAAAATTAGGAAGAGATGAATAGTGAATAAGTAACTCCTCTAGCCTTTCATTTGGTAATGATCATTAAAAAGTCTTCATTTTTCAAAATATTAACGTGAACACAGCTGGAAACAAGCTAAAGGATCAATTTAGCACGAACTTACATTGTAAATTGAACCTTCCACTAAAAATCAGGGGGGGGGGGTTGAAAAAAAAAAGTAAATGTTGAAAATTCAAGTCCTCTAGCCCCATTGGTACGGCCTGTATGTGTGATACATACCCAGTCAACCAGACCAACTTGAAGACTGAAGAAACCTATGTTGATAGTTTCTAATAGAACAGGAAGAAAAAGAGAGACAAGATGTCAGGTCAGTCCCCCTCATGCAACATATTCCAAGCAATGTCTATTCCATACTCGACCCCAAGCAAGGTTCTTCCCTGCTCCCCCACCCCCAGAGTCTGGGTCGGAGGGGAGAAGAATTTCAAGACAACAATGATAATAAAAAGTCAAAGTCCAGAATGTGAAGGATCCAGTTTTATTTAGAGAACGTGACCATTGAGATTGGACAGAGTTTGAGTTAAAGTGCACTAAGTACGTATGCACTCACAACTGGATGACGGGGGGGTGGGGGTGCATGAAGAGTCTCTTCCCCTCCCACCACACATACTGACAGAACATTTTTTTTTCTTTTTAAAATTTTTTTCTTCTTTATAAAAATGGAAGTTTAAAGCTATACAAAAAAGGAAGGAAAAAAAAAAAAAAAAAAACCATCAGGACATAATCACAAATTTATTTGGTCCAACAAGAGCCACAAGGAAAAAAAAAAAAAAGTTGTGGCAGCAAATAAAGAGAACTAGTAACATAAGTGAAAAGCCCCCCTTTTTTTTTGTTTTTAAGAAAGTAACCTCAGTTCAGAAGGACAAAAATTGCAGCTTTGACCAAAAACTGAGCCGTAAAATGGTCACTGGAAAATTAAATGCAAATAATCTGATTGCAAATTGAGTTTCGGTTCATTACAGATTAAAAATTTAAAAAACTTGAAGTTCTCAACATTCAACTTTAACTTCATTTTCTCCTCAGCATATGTTTTGACAATGGATATATTTCAGCTTGTCACCCTATTTTCAATGTTCAGTGGGCAAATTCTAAGTATGTGTCCAGATTTTGTAAAATCTGGTTAGAAATTATTTTAAAAAAAAGAAAGAAAAAAAAAAAAAACAAAAAAAACTTAGCAAATAGAAATAGAAAACTAGAAAATACGATGACAATACATGCCAATCTTAGAACCACCAAAGCCGCTGAGATTGAAAACAATGACATACTTTCAAATCTACGAAATGCCAATGCCCATCTAAAACAAACTTTGAAGCCCATCAAATCATTGGTATTAAATCTTGTCAACAACAATCAGACTTTTCTGACTAGTACCAATTACAATCTTTTTTTTGGTTCTTTGCATCCTGCGATTGACTAAGTAATGCTCTATCTCAAACTGTCTCAAGTGTCAAGGGATATAACCCTCTTACTGCTCTAGCCATCTTGGCATAGGAGTTATTAAATGGGGTCAGATCTAAGCCTCATTTGCTCCTTCAATTCTCGACAGTTACTAGCAGAAAAGATAACTAGCTACGCACTAGGGAATTCTAAGTTCATGCTTTCAATGATGTTAGCAGAAAACTGAATTAACTGTCAGAATCTGGAGTAATTCACATCTTCTGAAGTTTTATCTATCAGATTCTTTTTCACATTCCCCAAGCATGTATGTTTTGTTTGAGTGCAAGTATTAATAGCATTTTTGAGACATCTGTCATAGAACATAGTCTAGCGAACTATTAGCTGGGGGGGGGGTGGGGGTGATCCTCATTGAATGTAATAACAGTGAAGCCTTGTGCTTAACTAGGCAAAAGGGTCAGAGAGTACCATCATTTAATTCAAATTTTTTTCTCTGTCATATGTACAGATTAATTTTTATGAGAATAAAACTTGTCCCTTCATACCAAAAAGCCAGTTTTTGCTTTTTGATCAGAAACAGAAGGAAATTTCAGTGAAGATGTAAATCATCTTAAATACAAAACCAAAATTACACAGACAAAAAGAGAAAGAAGGGAATGGTATTCAGAGAAGATTATGAAAATAGATTCTTTCTATAATAAAATGATTAGATTCCGGTTTGTTATTTTGTTCCCTTAATACAGCAAAAATGGCACATTGTAATGAGATTTTTGTTAGTGCAATACCATCAAGATGCTTCAACTTGGGAAATGAAGCAATTTCTTGTCCAATTTGCAAATTAATAATAGAACCCTTTTAAAATGCCATTTCTGGGATGATGAATGCTTTGTAAACTTGATTTACGAATGATTAATTCCTTGTCTGCAACAAACTGATTTGGTCTTTGCTACATTAATATTAATATAGATGTTAGCAGAGAAAATTGCCAAGACTGAAAGCATTGCCAAATCAAAAAATATTTTTGTGCTAGCTTGATTGCCAAGAAGCACTAAATTAAAAAAAGATAGCCAAAAATATCTCTTCTTCCTATTTTACTACAAACTGCCAATTTTTTTTACTTGTCAAAGATGGAATTCTGTCTGAGAATGGAGATTTAACAACTATGAATTAATCAAGAGGACAAAATAGAATTACCAAGATACCCAAAGTCCAAGTAACATAAAAATAAGATTCTAATTAGATTTATTTAACCTTCAGCACTCTGCATTCTTTTTCGAGATTTTGTGCACTTAACTTTGAAAGCCTATAACTTGTGTCTGTTCATGTATGACTGAAATTGACAAGACAACACAACCACGAAACACAAACACTATTGCTCAGAGCTGCCTGAAGTGGCAGTACAAACTCTTGGTTTACAGAGTGCTAAAGGTTAAGAGGAGGGTGGGGAGCACACACTTACAAATGAGATAAGGAATTTAAAAAAAAAAAAAAAAAAAAAAAAAAAAAAAAAGGCATTATACATGTATGAATATGACTTTCTGGCACATTAACATCTGTATGGGTAATAGTTCATCAGCATTGATTCCATTACTGTGAACAAAATTTAGTATTGCATCAGGAATGTTTTGCAAACAAGATTGTTCTTTTGTAATTAAGAACGGGATGAGGGAAATAAAAATCAAATAAAATCACTGCATATATTGCTTTAAACAAGGAAAAGCATCAATTTTCTAAATCATTTAGATGATAACTACTGGGTACAATGGGTAATTCAGAGCCCTCACATTGCCATACACAACAAGGCTGTGGTTACAAAAAAGATTGTTTTCAACATCCTTGTATGTGTATTGTATTATATATATATATATATATATATATATATTATGTATAAAATGTTTTATTTACATGTAATTATAATGCTAATAGCTGGAAACTGCCCGATGGGCCATTGCCAAAATCCATCCTATCTGCAGGAACTAGCTAAAGGCTGCCTGATAGGGCTATATTAAGCTAGTCTTCAATCTGAATAATTCTGAAATTCTCAATTGTGACCTCTCATAAGCAAAAAAGTGTATTATATATATATATATATATATGTATATATATATATATATATATATTGAATGAAGGTATCCCAAGAATGCATAGAAAAATCCAGGCAATTTGTAACTTAATAATTATGGATTGAGTCCCATGTCCAACAGTCCATTATAAAGAACAGATTTGTCATGGGAGATAACTATAAAATGCAAATCATGAGAGTGATTAATGAATAAGTTACTTCTATAGCTTCGAGAAAGAAATAAGAAAAAAAAAAAATGACATAAAATAAGGGACAGACTAATGCAAAATGTAAGTTTTATGCTATTTGAAATAAGAAGATTTTTTTTTAGCTCACTACCTCTATAGATGCAGCATTCACACACCAAATACATATTAGTTTGGTAGACAGCCAGACTAGCTCAAAGACTGAAGAAAGTCATGTTGACAGTTTTGGTTGACAGTATTTAATACAGTGTTCTGAATGAACATTAACAGTTGAAAGCTACCAGCAGGCAATGGTAGTTTTTTTTCTTCTTGTGTGTTTATATATCGTATACACACAATGGAAGTAAACCACGAGAACAATTGAATAAAATTAATGATTTGTTTCAATGCCTTGTTATATTGGTCAAAGACGTTTGAAACAAATTATTGGGAAAACAAAACAAAAATCAACTTGAAATTCAGATGAAAGAATATAATGATCAAAATTAACAATAATGGTTAACAATACCATGAAAAAATAGAAGATAATTACTTGACTGATTCTACCAGTGCAGACACAAAAACAAACTTGGCGCTGGAAAGATTGGAATGGAGAGTAGGTTCTAGGGGAAGATTTGATTCTTTTTGCCGAGTTGCATAATTCTTGTTGCTCAGGAAGTTAAGAGCAGCTGGTTTAGATAACAAAGCTCCCCTAAGCAAAAAGCGATGCATGTTTGAATCTCTCCTGTTGATTCTCTATTTCCAATCCGCACCGTTTACTAACTGATCAACGGCCAGAGTTGAGTCGTGATAAAAAAAGCAACTAATAAAATCGAGACAAAGGAAAATAGACGTCAAAAAATTAATGATGATATATAGGTTGGGGGGTGCTAGAGGTCGAAGGTCAGGTGGAATGACTGCAGAGGGTCAAGGGTTATACATGAACAAAAAGTGATGGATGCTGCTAGCACATTGAACATGAAGTAGAGAGAGACAGTAGAAAAACAAAAAAAAAGTAATGAAGGTGATGGTGGGGGGGAGGAGGAGGAGGGAGGGGGTTGGTGGCTTTGTGGTGAGAAACGAAGAAGAAATTACTTTGAACTTAAGGAGAATCCACCGAGTTTATCCAGTTCATCCTCAAAAAAGTCACGGCTGCTGCTACGGCTAGGGGCATCGAATCGGTCAAGGGAGGAAGGACTGTTATTGGAATGGCCACTTGGACTCTCCTGGTCAATGACCGTCATGTCTGACAAAACGGAGTGACTGATGCCACTGAAAAAGAAAGAGAAATAAATGAAGGAAATGCTTTTATGGTGACATCTTTTTTTTTTTAGCTAAGGAGAATAAATAATGTTATGCCGGATAGGTGAAATTACATTTTTTTTTTTTGTTTTTTTTTTTGTGAAAAAAAGAAAAAAGAAAAAAAAAAATTTGGATAAACCCTTTCACTGATCACTGAAGTTGAGCAACATCAAACCTGGTCAATACCTAGAAAGGTGACCATAGGGGGATACCATAAGCAAGAATGGTGAAGTGTGCGACACCACTTAGGGTGCTTGTCACCTCTAAGTTTATTTCACACATAGCAAGGCAAGAGAAACTTGCAATCTAGGAAGTTCAGTCAGGGATGGTTGATACTGTAGCAAACATAAGGACACTAACTAAGTAGTCATCAAATTGACAACAACGACCGGAATTCAATTTTTGCTAAAGTTTCACCCCCTCTTCGATGGGAAGCTTCATCAGTGCAAATTCAATTTTTATAACCTATTGTTTCCTCAAGATTTTTCTCACCATCTTAATTTTATCACTTGCTTATTAAGATGTAGATAAAAAGTATTAAAAAAAAAATAGAAATAATGATTTATAACACTTCATCTAATAAAAATAACAAGAACCACAAGTTCAAGGATGTGTCCACCATCCATGGTAGTATTAGCAGGAGGAAGAAGAGCAAATAATTTTTCTTTGATACTTGTACTTGTAAAAATATTGTGATATGGAAATATTGTGCAAATATCATTTTCTATAAAAATCGCACATGGCCTCTGAATAAAGTGTAAATTATCATAAATAATGAAAATTTATACGTAAGCACAATAACTAGAGTATCAATGTGGGTGCGGCTCTACCATAGATGCTTACCGTTAGGCAAGGTGTAATCTTAACTGTATCAATATTATAAGAGAAAAAGAACAAAGGCAGGCTAAGTAGTCCACCCAGATGGTGTAATATTACAGTTACCTCACACACACAGAAGGTTCTGGGTTAGATTTCCGGTATGAATGTGAAAAACTCTTCCTTGGGACAAATTTCCCTGTACATAATTGAGTACAATCTAAGCTGTGAGATTAGGGTAAAGGTACGGAGTTCTTCTCCAAAAAGAAGTGAAAGAAAGAGGAGCCTTCAGGTCGCCTCTGACCGTGGCAGATCATTTACCTCTGAGCAGTCAATGGGATCTACACGAAGCCAAGTTATCCACAAAACATCTGAGTAAGCTAAGTGGAAAGGGGGGAGACCTTAATTTTATGTTCATTCAGCAATTTTTCTCTTTCAAAATTGGAGTGTGTCTTTGAGTACAGCAGTTTTTGCGATATTATCTACTTAGTTTATTGCAAGCTGGGGCCACTTCACATGAAATTTTATATGCAAGCTTATCAAAATATCTTATTTAAAGATAACTTTTTTTTCCACTTCAAGAACTTGGAATTCAACAGAAGTTCTTGAAATAGATGAAATCACGAGTCTTTCAATTTAATTGACAGCAAAAATTTACAATAAAAAAAGTAAAAATATATAAATGAAAAGCATTCAAATAATAAGAGGGTAGGAAGGAAGAAAAGCTAATGGCTGCTAGTTACACATTAAGTATGACAGACAGCTTCTTATCCAGATAGAAATTTTTTTTATAAAATAATTCAAATGCACAAAACCTTTGGAAATCAGAAGACTGGAGGCATGAGCTTTAAAACTTACCGACTTCCTGACATGCCCATTCCCAATCGTTCAAATTGTGCAGCTTTCTTGGGGTCACTCATCTTCAACTTGTCTTCTTTTTTCTTCCGTTCCAAACTCATGTCTTGGTAAGCAAGTCGCATACTGGCCCTAAAAGAAGTAATCACAAATAAAGTATAAGACAAATTTAGAATATAAAAACAGTTTCAACACTGAGACAATCTCTCATCCAAAACCATTTTTTTCTCGTAATGAGGAGCAAAAAGAATGTAATTTAAACACGATTTTACACCAGCATATCTCAACCAAGACATTATTGCTGATTGATAGGAGGTGAGAAATTGTGCAGGAAATGGTGGACGCTTTGAAATTTTGGAGGGCAGTATAGGATTTTGAGTATAAAGCCTGTAATTGACAATAAATCATAAGTCAACAGCAACATTTTCAATTATCAATTTACCAAAAGGGCTGAAGAAAGTGGACCACTATATCTATATTTACTCAGGAATAGGAGAAATTGAGCGAGCCCATCCTTCAAGAACAAGAACATCCCATCAGTCCGAAAAAGAAGGGTATACAACCAATGCATTCTCCTGATAATCAGCTATAGAGCTGAAACATGGAAGAACTAACACCCCAAGGGAAATTATGTATGTTGTGTTGGGGTATGATCAATTAAAAAGTTAGAAAAAGGGATTATCAAGGAATGTTACTTCTCTCGCCTTATGTTGGACTGTGATCACTCCAATGAGTAGAGAAGATTTTTCATGCACGCCTCTATTGAGAGGAATGAGTGTGTGTGTATGTGTAACGATAAGGGCTGAACAAAGTCCAGATAGTTACATAGATAGATTTAAATGTCAGAACACGTGAATAACCTACACCCAGCAACAGTGGTTAAACCAGTCTGTTGTAGGTAGTAGCAGGAAAGTAAATTTTGAAACCCAACTTACATTTGTTTTTCTTCCTCCTCTTTTGACTTTGCCTCCGTCACTGTACGCATTGCTTCAAGGTTTTCCCTTTCCTTATCCAACTGCTGAGCCCTTGATTCAATTTCATTAAAGTTGGTCTTCACTCTTTGAGCACCAAGGCCTTTCTGGAATTCGCAAAGGAGGAACAAAAATGGTGTCAAAAGTCTAAAGGATTATTGAAGATATTCGGCAGAGGAAACACAATTCATCCAGCCTGCCGACCATCGAATAGGGAATGTTTCAGACAAAAATATTTGCTTTTCTAATCTGTCTTGGGTTAGCAAACAATACAAAATTCAGAATCAAAAAATAGAGAAAAAGCCTCATTTTCGCAGTAGCCTCAAATCAGTGTTTTAGAGCTTAGATTTGTTTTTTAATGTTACGTGTTCCTGTCGTACAATTAGTATATATAAAATTTGAAATACTATTTGACAATATTTTTTCCCCCAAAAATAGAATTTCATAGTTCTGATTGATTGGACATTTATGTAGGTAATACACTTCCAATGAACAAAACGTTTCCATATCCTAGTATCATTGTTTCATATTTGACTTGACTTGCAAGACATTAAAACACTAATCTGGCCTACCTCCAAAAATGTTTGCACACTTCTAGAATAGGCTAGATTTCTCCTTGTTTGAGCCTTAATGAGCAATAGAGTGACTGCCGTGCACATAGATAGCACCCCGAATATTTTATCAGACTAACCACATATTCATAAATTGTTACAATCTTGAAAATCTATAAAAAATACTAATACTAATGATTTTACAGGGTTTGTTGCAGAATGACAATGAAGTTTTTCTTTCCTTTTTTTACAAACATTGGTAGACATCTACATGGTGGGTATTAGCTGCACACCTAGATTATATTCAATATCCAGCTTAGCAGATTTGTTGCTTCGTATTTAATGCTGGCCAACAAAAAAAAGTTCATAGGAGTTGCATCCGATGACCTAGGCAATCGAGGAATCAGTCCATCCCTTCCGACCCACCTGTTAGAGAATGTTTAATTGAGAAACTATGATTTATAGACACCCTCTATATATATTACCAAACCATTTATTCAGTTATTTTGGAAACTGACTCATTCTTAATCTGGCTGGCTTGGTATTAGTTAGCTGCTTCATCACTTTTTGTTTAAATTTTAATGATGGTGATGTTGAATTAACTTCAGATGAAGATTAATTACATTGGTCAACAAGTCTTTTATAAGGCATCTGTTGTGGTGCACTTCTTGAAGTTTTGGAAGCCAATTCCAAAAATCTTATTTGTTTTCCTGTATTTGTATTCTCTTTAGTTTTTAAGCTGAGATAAAAGCTATATTTTAGCATATAATAATCCCTATAGAGCACCTAGAAGGTATCCACAGCTCAACGTTTTTAGTTTGTTTAGTATCTTCTTGTATACAACTTATACAGGGTTATTTTGATTTTTTGTTTTGAAAAGTTCTGACACGTACAAATGTTGTTTTCATTCAATATTAGCCAATATTGCTTCAGATGCAGTAGATCTCAGAACAGAACATATCCATGGCAAAGAGAAAAGTAAATAAATAAAAGATAAACTAAAGTGAAACTAACTCTAAATTTGAAATTTGCTCTGCAAAAATCATCTCAAGTTGTACTGCAACTTTGATGAGAAGAAAAAAAAAAATTCAATTTTGATGATCACTGTCATCAATTAAACAGACCAGGTTTTGGGAGTAGACTGATTTGTATCTGTTATAAACAGTTCTGTCTTGTACTTTTCTTTATTTGCTTACCATCATATATTTCATATTCTGTTTTAAAAATTTTAAATGGATTCATAAATAGAGCAATGGATAGTTACTTGAAAGGTTAGTAAAATCTACTATGACAATGGACTACTACAAAGGTCTTGTTAGTTACTCAATCAGAACCGTCATTTTTCAATATGGACTAATGTTTAATTTTCCAGCCCTTAAGGTCCATAAGAGCAGCCCGCACATAATACATACATAACCGTCTTAAAAACTGAACAAACCTATGTTGACAGTTTCTGGTGACGGTTTCTAACACTCAATTTTTGCAACACAAATGGATATTATTGGAGACACACTGAAGTGTTGCAAAACAAGAAAGCTCTGGTCTAGAGTTTTCAAAAATATGTAATAGGGAATACCATTTCCTTCAGATTCTATTCTACAAAAGAGGTGGTGGTGATGGGGGAGTGTGGCGATAACTTACCCCTTTTTTGGCAGCTCCAGCCCTCTTCGAACCAAGCACTGACTTTCTGGGTTCGGTGTGCACTTGGGATGGGGATATACTCAATGCATGTTCCACGCTAGGACCTTCAGTAGGATCTAAATAGATCGAAACAAATGAAATACAAATTTAAATTAAGGCCGTATAAGACGTGAGAGGTGAAAGACTGAGGGGGCGGGAGAAGAGAGTTCTTACCAGCTGATTGTGATGAGGATACAGTCTGGGTGTTGCCGTTATTAATCGGCTGGGGTTCTGAATAAAGCCTGCAACTGTCTGAGATGCCGTTTGTGGTGGCAGTGGAACTAAGGGTTGAATTGTTGTCATTCGTATCAATAAATTCAGTATGTTCTTCAAAGAAATCAACCTCCTTGGTTGGTGCTGGGGCTTCTACGGCATCATGAACATCCAAATGAAGCTGCAGAGAGAGAGAGAGAGAGAGAGAAATTGAGATGTAATCCAACCAACAAAATTACAAAGTGGATTTTTTAAAAACAAGAACCAAATCCAACAATCCATACCCCCCCCCATCCATGGTGGTAGTAGTAGTAGTAGTAGTAGCAAGAACAGCAAGCAGTCTTTTCTTTGATTCTCGTTATTTGTGAAATATTGCGATGTGAAATATTCTGCAAGTATAATTTTCAATAAAAATCGTAAGTAGCCATTTCTTGGCTTCTTTTCTATCATGACATCATCAGTAGTTGGTAAAAAAAATAGACTGGAATAGATTTTCTTTTAATGCATCACCTCTCTTCCTTCTTGTCCATGGTTTAAAGTAAGTGGGACTGACAGACCAACTGTCTTGCTATTCACCAATAGTAGAGGTGGAGATAAGAGGTAGATTCATGCCTTTCCCACAAGCATTAATATGAAACGAACAAAAAATATACCAATCAAAATTAGGTTTGCCAATTCCATTCTCCCTGCTGTCAACAATTAGACCATCCGCACCTATCAATTTGAGCCATGATTCATATTTTACAGAAAAAAGTTTTTCATTTTCAAATTTAAAGCCAGTCTGCCATAACAGCGCTGTAGCCAGAGATGGTGCCAATCTTGAAAGCCTCCAAGCAGATCATCCACAAGGGCAGAGCTATCAAAACTGTATCATGACACTTCAGTGTGTTGCTGATAATCTCTAGAGGTTGTGAAATCAAGTATAAATTTGAAGATCTTTCAAAACACTTTTCCTGAATAAGTTGAATAGCTAGGATGACATAATATATTTGGCTAGGTGAACAAAAGTTGTGCCACCAATACAAAACGTTAGGAAAGTTCAATACTATAAGGTCCCTATTTGGAGGGAGTACCACATTGAGGAAGCTAACAAGAGAAGGATGGCCAAGTACACTGAGCAGGTGGAAGAATGCTCAAGCAACAAATGTAACCCCATTGAGATGAGGGTTAGCAATTGGGTCTATCTGCAGAGCCTGCAACATGCTAGGTATAAGAGGATGCCAGCAGGCAAAGGGTCATCAAATTGGGCCCCAAAGCAGAAGTTGTTTCAAAGGGGGTGTTAGATAAGGAGAGTAGAACCATGGGTGAGGTAACACTACCTAGACACAAGCCGGGCTTGATGAAACCCTGATGAGTTGCCTGGGTGGGAGTGTTGAAAGATCTGAAATACCCAATGGGCTAATGATGTATCACAAGGTGATGAAAGTAGAAAAGCTCAGAGTTTACTTGTTGAAAAAAAGTTTACATGTCATAGAAAGACAAAATGCGTGCGTGCACACACACACACACACATATCCCATTATGAAAATATACGTCCAATAAGTAATATAAACATGTAAATTTTTAATGTGTACTGCAATACATAGATGCACGTTTTCCAAGACTAAATCTTGTGAAATACAAAATATTTACAAAATCAACAGAAGTACTGTTTATCCCAACTGACAGCAGCTCTTAACTTTTGTATGGAGATCTTTCTTTTAGTTAGATAATCTGCTTGATTTGATTGATCCAGCTCTGTCACATCCACTCTTCACTGACACAACAATGTCCATTGATATATTTTCACAAATACAACACACACAAATTTGAAGAGATAAAAGATGGAAAAAAAAAAAGAAGTAATCAGGAGCATCATACTTACTTTGTTTCCATGAAGCTTTATCACAGAATGTGCTTGAGTGAGAAGTTTTTCTCGGTAGAGGCCAGCTGCCCGACTATGGTACTTCTGCTGGGCATCATTTGTTGTGCAGCCATGTTGACGGAAAAATGACGACTGGATAAAAGAGAGAGAGAGAGAGAGACACAGGTGAATCAATTAAAAACGCAAACGACAAAAGACACTTATTTCAGGGAGATGCAGAATTCTGTTTGGCTTCGACCAAATATGGACAATAGACTTGTGTAGATGTGAAGGGACTGTCTAGTTCAGCCTTTCAATTCTTTTTAGACTGGAGGAATCTTTTAAAAAAACTTTCAAATCTAAAGGAATCACTGCATAAAAATCTTTGTATAGCTAATAACAAAATTGTATTCAAAAATTTATGTGTACAGTGATATAAACAACTGACAAATTAAATAGACTGAAATCGATGAATAAACTGTCTTTTTCAAAAGTTGGTAGAAATTCTGTTGCTTCTAGGGTCAAATGTCATCAAGACAGGGACTGCTACTTCTTATATAAAAATTCTGTTGCTTCTAGTGTAAAATATCAAAAACTCTTTATATTAACAAAAAAAAAAAAAAAAATCTCAAGTGGAGTAAAAGCCAGGTGCTTTTTTCAGGTATGAATAAAATTTTTGTTGAATCCATAATGACCCTAGGGTTCTGTAGAACTCCAGTTGAGTAAGAATGGTCTTGTGAATCAGCTTTTCAAAAGTAGCAAGAGAAAAGAATCCATTCACTTTGCATTTAAAGTTTGCCCGTTACAAAAGACAATAGAAAGTAAAAATAAGACCAAATGAAATTCTATCATTTCATACAAATGAATAAATCTATTCCACATAATCTTACAGCAATGCAATAAACTAGAGTTTGCACTTGTTATTTCTAACCCTTAGAGCACAGCTTTTCAAATCCTTTTTTTTAATGGCAATGCAGTAGTTCAACTGTCTCAGGAAAAGTATCTTCTGAAAGATATACAAAATTATACTAAATTTCACTATTCTAGCCTGAATTTTGTTAGATGGGTTGTATTGATAATTATGTATGTTCGGATTAGTTTCCCTGTCTATGTGTAAATTCATTCATGTTTGACCTTGTACCAAACCTCCAATGTTCTTCGAGTTTTGTTAGATCTAGAATGTAGAATCGCTTCTAAAAAGGACCTAGAGATTATTGGTGACACACTAAACTGCCGTGCCATTGTTTGGAAAGCTCTGCCTTAGAGGCATACAATATACTGAACTTGGTTAAGAGTTTCAGAAGTTTTATTGGAAATCTTTCCAAGCTGAAGAGGAAAATAGGACAAAAAGATTACTTACTGCATTTCCGTTTCCTCCGACTTGCATAGATCGAAGTTGTACCCATGTCCAGTTGGTGTCCAGTTGAGTTGAACGAATGAAAGTGACATGTACGCCAAGGGACCTATGCACAGCTGAGCAGTCAATGCAGAGAAACACCCCATAAGTGACACTGGCCCAAGTTGGGTAGTTACTACCACAATCAAAGCATTGCTACAAGAGGAAAAAAAGAGGGGGAAAAATTTAAAAAAAAAAATAACAGGCAAGATTGAGTATCCCTGTCAGAAATGGAACAAAAGTCAACATTTATAGAAAAGAAAATTCTAGAAAGCAAGTTTCATAACTCTACATAAAAGACATTCAATTTGAAAAAATAAACTATACTATGACATTTCATCCAATTGTATTATGAAAACGTGCTGTTTACTCTCTACTGTAGGTTGACAGCCAGAGTTTAGTCGCAATAAAGATTAAGATTAAGATGAAAATAAGAAGTAAATAGTAACAAAAAAATAATGATTTATGACATTTCACCAAATGAAATAGAACAAGACTGGCTGCATCAAAGTCAAAAGAAGTAAAAAATTTTAATTGAGAGAATCTGTTTAAGGACACCAAATAATCTAATCTAGCATTCACAGCTTCCTTTTTTTTGGTAGAGATAATAAAGAGTGAATATTGAAAATGTCAGTCTTGTAGCTCCATTTGTGTGGCCGGCCAGACCAACTTGAAAACTCATGAAACTCATATTGACAGTGTCTAACATGTGACTGGAGAGAGCAGGGAGGGGGGGTTTAGCTCTTTTCTTTCTGGTGGCAACAGGTGAATCGGGTTCAATGGTTGGGTGGTTGTTAGTGTGATTGGAAAAGAAAGGAAGAAAAAAAGCTTTTGCCATGATATATGGAGGGGGGAAGGAAGCCGGGGTGTGTGGGACACGCCAATCAGCTGGTGCAGATGGGGAGGGGGAAGGTATTGATTTTTTTTTAATGCACAATAGAGGATCTTGCATTACATTCATAACCAGTTGCCAAACGTGGCAAATGAAAGAAATGAGGGTAAAACGAAAAACAAGCAAAATTCACAAAGAGTCAGGTTTCGGAAATAAGTTCAAATAATGTTTATTGCAAATTACAGTTCCATTCATTCCTTGTTACTTGCACCTACGCCAGTGAGAGGGTTTGAGGGTAGGGTAGAGATTGGTCTCTACCCTTAAGAAGATTAATGGGACTGCCACAGAAGGCCATCTTCAAGATCCCAAGCTGTTTACAGCATCTAACATCCTCAGTTTGTCATCCACCTAAGTACTGACGAGGCTTGATTGTACCCGAACCATTGTATTCAATACAATTTGATTGTAACACATCTTCCTCACGATTGCTTTGTAGACTAAACAGTGATCATTGAATGGAAGAGTTTTAAATCATTCCACCAAGTTGGAGTGAGTGACACCACTTAATAGTCAGATATTTATTTGCCTCTCCACAATGGGGCAAATTTGACAGGTTTAATGTGGTGAATCCCACAAATACATGTGGATAGAGACAGAAATTATCTATTTCTTTTGGCATGCCGCAGGGATCACGGAAGAGCCCAGAGATTACTCCCTTCGGTGCAAGAGTGTGTGCATATGGCCGGGGGGAGTGGGCCTCCTGGAACTAAACGGTGCTGATCATTGTTCATGAATGATAAAGAACTAATCAAAGAGATCACCAGGTATTAATTATCAGGATGAATAACAGTTAACATAGATATTATCAAAAATATCCAAACCATCAATAGGGGCAATATTGTCCCCAAGGAATCAAACGTTGAGCTGAGGGGGGGGGGGTATATTGTCATATACAAATGGATTAGAAAGAAGAAAAAAAAAGGGGGGATCTTTTGTCCAATAAGAGGAAAATCAAGAAATAAGTGGAAGCAACTCCCATTTAGTAGATTACTGAATATTCATGTAAAAGTACATTCTCAAAAAGATGATCATCAACAATATTCTGAAGGTGAAGGACAAGATCAGGGAGATAGTGAAGAAGTTGGAGTTTGGACCTAAGGGTGCAGAATTATTTAGGTTGAGGAAGCTACTCTTCAAAAGCCTGGATGAAGCAGTCTTTCGGTGGTACTTGTAAAGTAAGGTTGAAAATAGAACAATGTTCATTGAATATAGCAAACTACTGACCTTACTGCTCATTTACCAAACATGGGGCAACAACCGGAACAAAATTTGGCTTTAATGATCACCCCTGCCTCCAATTAGTTTGTTATAACGAGAGTTTAACATATTGAGAAAGGAGCAGCAAGGCATCAAGTACTGGGCCAACATTGAACAAACAATTGAAGTAAATTGAAGGAAGGGTACGATTCCTTTAAAGAATGACCATAAGGGTGTGTTAGGGAGAAGAGGTTGAGAAACCCTAATCCACATAAATGAAAAGAGAAGAAATAAAGATATTCTACAGCAGAGACAAACCTTGGGCACCGTGTGTGTCATGTGTTGTGGATGCAAAATGAAATTAAAGTCTCTGTATACAGTTTTTGTCGTCAGAAGGAGAGAGAGAGAGAGTCTATATAACTTTTGGGGCAGAAGGAGCAATGAAGATATTTTAGAAGCCAAAACTGTAGAAATACATTACACAAATACTAGCTTCGTCATCATCAACCTTTTAGCATCTGTTATTGGACATAAGCCTTCCCAAAGATTTCTTAGACCTCTAATGGGTGTCGCGGACCCTATTCTTTCTGAACTTGTCTAGTTCATTACATCTCATTTTTTGCTGGACACATTTATGCATATCATCTCTGGAGATCCACGTTGTGAGCCATGATGTCCAGTGGTTGTCTGAGATTTTGGCAGCATGACCAGCCCATTGCTATTAGAGTTCTCTCATGAAAGGATAGTAATGACGGGAGTATTTACACATTGATCAGTACTTTTGCCACGGTTTAGAAAATCATGCACTCATTAGAAAGTGTCACACACATATAATAATCTATTCATATAGCAATCAGACTACAACTGGCCTGATGTTTCAACACAAAAAGTGTCACCTTTAAACATAAGGCCAGTTGTAGTGTGATACTCAATGAAATTATTAATCATTTTAAGCTGTTTTATTGAATTATTGTCATTTACCTATAATGATCCCTTCCTAGAACATGGAGCACTTGTGTATTTCCAACAAACACACAAAAACAAACTACATATAAATATATGATGAATTAATTGATTTGCTACGCAGGTATGCTTGTGTTTCTGCCACCCGAGACATCATAGGGCAAATGATATATATATATATATATATATATATATATATATATATGACATACAAGAGAGAGAAACACATATACAATCCTCAAGTGTAACCAATGGCTGTGTGAGGATTTGTAAATTCTTTGGCATTCTAGAGTGAGCACGTGCTATCATGAGGCAGGAGGTTTTCAAATGACTTTCCATTGGCTGCTCCTCCTTTTTAGTCACCAACAACATGAGGAGGAGGAGGAGAGGGTGGTAAACCCAACCAGACAGATTATCAAAGCAACCAATCCGACTAACAACAACCAGCTTTTAAAATGTACAAGGATTAGACTGTTTCACCTTTGACAATGAAGTTGGGCAGGTAAATGGGTTCACTTGTGAGTCTATCTGCACACATGATATCTTCACAAGCGCTTGCTCTACAGGAGGAGTGATCAAATTCTGGGGCAGATCCACAAATTCATTTTTGATTGAGAATTTCTTTTACTATTCAGCATGGCAAGAGATTAAAAACAAAAAACGTTGCCCACCCTTCTGTGAAATTCCATGGAAATTCAGTGAGCACTTTTGGAGATATTGCGTGTAGAGACATGAACTTTTGGTGATATTAAGTGATGTAGACATATCTTTGACAGAAAGGGAGGTAATTTTGCATGGATACGTCTACATATTTAATCATTTCTCCCCTTGCCTATTGTCTTTCCTTCCACATTACAATTGCAATTCATAAAGAACTTTTGGAGATATTGTGTGGACAGTCATGATTTTATTTGGGTGGATTGGATGCAGTGAAATATAAATGGGTGATTCTCATTTATCAGCCAACCTCCCAACAACAAGACAAAGAAGAAAACTGTTCAAAATCAACTACGTTTGCATTCATTTCTGTAATTAGACTACTTGTTTCCAATTGATTTTTAGTCATAAATATACGTATGAAGTGTAGACATTAGTTATGAATTCTGTATAGTCTGATTTCTTTCCCCTTTTCACCATTTTTTTTTCTATCTTGAGAATTGATCTTAAAAAAAAAAAAAAAAAAAGAAGGAATATGATGTAAAAAAATATTCCTCTTTCTTTAACCACTCTCTACATCATATCTTTCCATCTTCATCAGTGCAATGGACTGATTCTTTAAAAAAATCTGAATGTTGCCAATAAATATCTTTAATCAGTCTCTCTACAAGTAACTTAATTCCTTACAGATGCTGTTAACTGATTTGAATTTGCTCTAGAGGAGGAATTTCTGCCATTCATAGAACTGCTGACCTACGATGCAGTTAAAAAAAGGAATTAGAAAGCAAAGAGTGCATACCTCAGTAAGCACTAACTAAAAACTGAATGAAAGTCAGTTCATATATAGCTACGATGCAAAGGAATTAACCATGTAAGTTTCAATTTCATATTTTAAATTATCATCTTAATATGAAAAACCTCTTGGAAAAAAAAAATCTGGACCTGTCAAATCAATTCATCCTTTTCGCATGGTCCATCCTTCCACAAAATTCATTGATGATTTCTGGATATATTGCGTAGACAAAACACAAATGATATATATATATATATATATATATATATATATATATATATATATATATATATATATATATATATATATATACACACACCTTTCAACCTTGTTGGCAGGAATGAATTATCTTCCATTCCACGGAATGTAAAAGGCTGGTATGGAGGACTTCTGCAAATGAGCCACCCCTTAATCTGTAAGTTGACTACCAAGTTAGCTCAATTACAAGAAGTCACTACAGCTAACTTGTAAAATATTACCAGAGTGGTCTTCCTATCTTGCTACACAGGTTTCAGTATCTTTCCTTCCCAACCGTGTGACGCAAAGCTCCATCGAGAGGATTCAAAACAAACAGAGGATTCGGTGCACAAAGAGAGCATATCTTTGCCTATGCCATACATTAACTAAAAACTGAATGAATATCAGTCAATATATGGCTACAAAGCAGAGGAATTAACTATATCATATAGCTCCAGTCAAGCTTGGATTTTTAAAATCCAGTAACAGATTGAAAATTACATCAATTAAAATTCTCAGGTTATAGCCCACGGAAGAGTACTATTCACATTTGTTATTGTAGCTAAAAAGCACAAAAGGGGTCAATGAAATTTGTTTTTCCAATTCACTTGGTGCTCACACAATAATTAATGCATTAAAAATTCGGTCTTCTTTCATTCTATCAAGAAGAAAAAAAAAAAATTCAATTTCAGATGAGCAAAAAATTTGTTTGGATCATTAATAAATTCTGTGTATCAGTTATCACTAGAGAGAAAACGACAGTGATACACCAGTGAATTGCAGCAGCCCTTATACCCACTCGAGTATAACTGACCTCGATCTCCTCTCTGTGTTCCAGGTGACGTTCTTTGGAATAAAATAGAATTATCCCCAAAGGAGGATAAACTTCTTCATTCACAACCATCACCATTGTGGCATGGCTACATAAACAGAGAAGATGTCCCGTCGAGGTCCCAGGATCTGGATGTTGCCTTAACCACAGCTCTCTAAATGCACAACTGGAATGTTCTTCTCTACCAAGCCAAAACAGCACAACAGATGCTCAAGCTAGATTTACTGACAATCCCTATTAGATCTGACTCAGAGCAATGGTCAGCATTCACAAGATGGTGGAGCTAAGCTGGAAAGAATATGGCTGACAATTTGGTCGCTACTGCCCTTTTCTATAGCTGTGACTGGAACCTACGTATGGATGTGTCGCGTGATCTTTGACGAGATGTTGCTAAGTAGGCAGGAGAAGATCTCCCAAGTATGATAAAGACATCGACTGTCAAGGAGGAAAATACCTCAGTCCACTGCCTAAAACTGGATAAGGTGACACGGTCCTCTGGGACAGGCATTTGGACATTCATAGCTGGCTTAGAGATTACTAACCTCTCTGTATTCCAATTAACAAATAGAATTATCCCTGAAGGAAGAAGTGCATGTTCATTACACTAAATACTATATAAATGTATACTTTCTCACTCTTTATATTCCTCTCCCTCTCTCTATATATTTATCTGTCCCAGGTACAACCCAGTGAAAGCAGTGACCAAGTGATGGAGCGACGGCTGCAGTGCACAGAGACCACAAGACTGGAAATGAGACATAACTTAGCTGCTACTCTTGGTTCTCAATTCTGTTTTCTATAGTTTACTTGGGCCGCAACAAACATATCTTTTCATTATGGATTAATCTGTTGATTATAAAGGGTCAGAAAATGGTGAAAATTACTGATCACTGTTTTCCAAAGCCAGAGATGATGTTCTCGAATGTCCTGTTTAGTCCACAATCCAAAGACATTTAGTTTACAATCATAGAAGACTATGTGGGTGGGTGGATGGTTATTTAATAGTTGACTAATCAATCGATTGTTCCAGCACAACAGTTTATGGATAATTTGTTTAAAACCAATGTATCTGAATGGAGCAGAATGAATATAATTATTTCCTTGATATTTCAATGTTTTTATAACACAACCAACAACCAGAGATGATAAAGTAAAGAAACAACATTTTGATTTTGAGACAGTTTATATTTCCTTCAGGATAGTAGTGAAAAAAGTTAGTCTACAGCCTAGTACTAACAGAATTAACAATTGCCATTGGATGTATTCATTGTGGCTCAAGGTCACTAAGCATATGGTATTCCAGGGTCACAGGCAATGGAGTGTATACATTAGTTGTTAGATGTCTCGGGACTCCCGCCTTTGGTTTTTTTTTTTACTTCTCACTGGTTTGTTTTTGCATTTATTTCTGTTTTTGGTAGGATGGGCAACAAATGGTCTCAACCCAAATTGGTGCATAGACGTTGCGGCTGTGTTCTAAAACTGTTCACACATCAATTAGTTTTGCTAAGTTTTAGTCTAAATTGAAAGTTGATTTGAATTTACCTATTCTGTGAGAGAAATCCAAATTCTACATATTTGTCAGTTTGTTACCACTTGTTATAATACAGCAAAGTATTTATTTTCTTTTCCAGACTCGTATATAATTTTGACCCTGATTTATGTATTAAATTTCACAAATTGTACATGAAACAGTAATATATCACTCATTAATGTTAATAACTGACTTACTTATAATCCGTGAGACTACAATAGGAACCCAAAACTAATCTGTAAATCTTTGGAGACCAACTAATAGGCTTATCATATTAAAAGGTTTGTCATTTAAAACATTTTTTTCATAATGAATAATGAATTTTTGGTATGTTAAAATATTTACCAGTAATTTAGCACCCTAAAAAAAATGTTCTTCCAACAAATTAAGAATTTCTTGCTACTTGTTCTAAGTAAAGGACAAAAATGTATTCTTACCTACAGTGCTTATTCAATTAGGCTAGAGTTTTATGCACTCGACAAAAGCAATTGATTTTGTCTATAATAAGCTTAGATTTGAATCTTTTGTGGAAGATTTTCAATCATATATATATATATATATATATATATATATATATATATATATATATATATAAGCTTCACAGCTTCAAAACAAAATATCAAAAGACTTTCAAATTTTTTTTTGTCACTTCATTCACTTATTTCTCAATATCTGTTAATGTAATTTTCTTCAGTGTTTTTTTTCAATTTTACATACTTAGTTACGGTAGTGTATGTATATTTTCTCTCTCATATATATGAAATGGATATATAGTCAGACAGAATATTTATGAGAGTGTCATACTATTTGAAATGACCTACCATTGATACACATGGAACAAGTCACTCGGCCTAGAAAACGCAAATAGAAAATGAAGAAAAATTGGGCTGCTTTAGGAATTGAACCTGCAACTGCTTCAACATAGTGTAACTGTTACCATTGAGCTGCACAGCCCTACAGAGAGGCAAAGGCTCAAATAACAGCTTCACACTGGCCCCTTTCATTTCTCCTCCTTTGAGAGAGAAGGGGTATGAATTCTCTGCTCCCATGATTAGATGTTTGTTCCTAAACCAGAGATGATTGAAGGAAAAGACTTAGTACAAAATGAAAAAGTAAGACATTGTAAGTAGTGCCCTTACACTGGGTACGACTTCAACTATCCCTGCTTTGGCCATACATATCACATTACTACACACTCAGCCGAATTTTGCAAGGTTAAATAGACTTGGAGGCAACAAACATCTGCAGTGGTGTCATTCACTTCATTCTGCGCTATTTTACAGATAGCTTGAAGGGGATTCATGCTTTTCCCAAGGGCATTAATGCAGAGAGAACACAAACTGTCCAGGCCAGTGTTCAAACCCCTCTTGCACAGTTCATTCTGTGCAGGTACCCATTTGGTCACCCTAAACCCCCATTGTACAATACAGGAAGAAGAAAACACAGACGGCTCAATGTCGTAACTTGATAAAAGCCACGAATAACAAGATCAATTTCTCCATCTAAATGCAATATGAAACCATCAAACAATCAAGAGTCGAAGAATAGGTAGAGGCAAAATTCAAAGCATCTCAAGTTACCAGTTTCACGTTAGTTACACTAAGTCAGACACATACTTTTTGACCCCCTCCTGAAAAGAACATCAGTCCTGAGGTCAAATGACTGCATGTAGTGATTTCTATCTTTCTGTACACACGTTAGTCGTGGACTTTGAGAGCAGATCTACAGAGAAGAGTAAAGGCAATTGAGAGGAAATTCTGCAGAAAAAAGCTGTACCATAGGCCAAGGAGGAGAACCTACTCACAACAGTTGAGAAGAGAAAACTGAAGTGGTACGACAGGCATGGGTGACATAAAACATTTTTCATCTTTAACCAGGCCAAACACTCAAACAGATCTTACAATAGAAAGCATACTTAATTTCTATTTTGAACAAAGATAGGAATAAGGATTATATTAGTGATTTGTCAAGCCAAAACATTAGTAATTTTACAATATAAATCATAAAATTGACTTTCTGGGAAAAATTATCCGAGATTTAGAAAAAAAATGCCTCGATTAGCTTTGGTTATGATAAATGTTGCCACGGGGCAATGGCTGCCATTACATGTGATATGGCCAGCTCAGAAGAACCAATGGCTTCTCAAAATGAAGCAACAGAAGCAGACAGATGAAAAAGAAATGGGTTGATAACATTGCTGAATGTTGCTACAAATCGAGGCTGAAACTCAGGCATTGGCATCATAAGTTGTTTTTTTCAAGTCTCAACTTTTGTTTTAAAGGGTGATTGGACATGAAGTCTTCAGTGTTTCTAAGACTTAATCTTCATTGTTATGTCATAATAAAATAATAAATTAATCAATGAAATCAATGCACAAACAAAACAGAAGAGAAATTTGCATATATGCTTATTATATAAATAGCTAGCATGTGCATTAAAAGTAATTCATTTGACTGAAAGAAGTTCACTTTTGAGTCTTATAATCAAATTTCATGCTTGAAATATTTTATTGCTCTCATTCTTTTAGTATCTTGGGCAAATGGGGATTTTATTCTATCAAATAATAACTAGCTGCTAATGTTGGATAAATTCTTCACTATCATGTATATATAAGTGCTTTGAAAAGAAAAGAAAAAATTATACATAAATTACTATGTTAACAATACAGCATGCTCATGGTTTGTATGAAACTTACTTGAAATACAGGTGTGGAGCAGTCTAACTTAATGATAAATAAAGACCATCAGTCCTGTAGTCTGAGAGGTCACTGCTCTGGGGAAAACAAAAAAAAAAAAATAGAAGTTTGGAAGTCGCTTAAGTTATGTTGGCCTGCTGAGCAACTGAGAAAGAGTACCAAGACTGAAGAGCTGAGACACCTGCATACGCACCCTGATCTCCACTCTAAATAAACAACTAGCATGGGTGGGAAGAGAATCTTCCCCACAAGGCCAAAAACAACATCTTGAAATTCATTTGCATACATTGAACAATGTTTTTACAAATTGAATTTTCTTCAGTACCTTGTCTATGACTGGAGTAATGAACACCTGAACAAAAACTTCAAAGAATGTAGTCTTATTAACAGAGATAGAGAAAAGAATCCATGAGATTCCAGGAATAAGGATAGAAACTTCACAAGTTCACCAATAGACAAGACACAATCAGTAGAAAATCACATAGTATTTTATATAAAAGTTAGTCACCTTTACTCCAGAATCTAGATATTTTTTTAAGAAAATCTATTTTAGATGTTTTCCACTGGCATCATGAATAGAATTTATTCTTTGATGAAATTTTTTTTTTACACAACTTCAAAATTCGATGTTATGGTTGTCCAATTACATATGGTAGTTGTCTACATGTAAACTTGGCATCTCATACTGAGAAGGTTCTAATCGTTCACATTTGATGTATTGAGTTGGTTAATTTCCTGTTGGCCTGCTCTTTTTAGCTTACAGAATCAAATCATTATTATCGGGTAAAACAAGAGAAGTTTTGTAATAGTTATCATCCTAAATTGGATATGAATAGGCTTTCAAAGATTGACAAACATGGACATCCAATGTTAGGTCAGATGGGTCATCGGTCTTTTACAACCTTCTCTTTTGAGCATTGAGGCTCAAATTTCATCCCACTTTCGAAATGTAGGTATATCTGCGTGATGGGTCATTTTTAATCCGGCCTTTTTATCTTTATATATCTAGGAGCACAAAGGATCATGTGTTGTCTAACTATTTTGTTATGTACCTAGGCTTGATCAACAGATGGCAGAGTAGTTCAAAGTGGAAGAGAAAGAAACAATCCTGAAAGCATTAAAAGCTATGCTATTAGAGCCATTGGCTTGAGAGTTGAAAAAACACTTTATTGTAAATGATTATCATCTGTAAAATCATTTTATTAAAAGGATCTTTATAGAAAGAGAACAAATTGTATTGCTTCAACATGACAGGTTGCCATACAAGTTATTTTTTTGATTTTATCAAAACAAAGACCAAACATTTTGCCGTGTCCATATATTTTCCAAGCTCATAAGTAAAAAGCAGGAAGAATTAGATTGTCCAAGAGATTAAAACAAATTGTATTTTTTTAAAAAACCCATTTATGCCTAAGAGTCAGAATTTTCAACCAATTTTGGTATAATGAGAAATATGGGGTAAATTAAAGTTTTTTTTTAACAGTAATGTAAATTTAGTTGAAGAAAAAAAAAACAAAATCAAACTGAAAGCATGTTTCTAATCAGTTTTCTTTCATAAATATATTTTCTAGAGCTACTTTTTTAGGGTGAGCTAGATACAGGCCTATAGGAATAAATGGATTAAATAATTTTTCCGATCTACTCGTACTCGACATGTCCTAGAAAGGCAAGAGATGGCAGTCGCATCACTTTGTCTATTTTCCACCATTTATCGGAGCAATTTTATCATAATCCACTTCTGGCTTTTTATTAAAAGATTTCCCATTAAATCTTTAGAGCCCTATTAACCGTTCATTTTTGGAAACCAATTCCCCCCCTTTTCATGACACAGTATGCGGGGTAGGTTTTGGAACCAGAGGTATCTCCTAAACTGATTGCCGATCAATTTTAGGAGATGGATTAACAGCATTGAAAATTCAAGCTCCAGCTGAGACAGCGCTCACTTTGAGGGGAAGGCATGAATCCTTCTCTTCAGCCTTTTTTTTAGCTACTAGTCTAGGAGACTGACAAGAGAAATTCCATAACTGAGAAGAATCCCCATAAAATCATTGGCCATTTTGGTGACATATTAACCAAGTTACTTAATAAGAAAAAATGAAAACATGACATGATTTTTAGAGATAGATCTAAATCGATCTTCTTCATTAACTAACATTTGTTCTCCTTTCTGAAGGGGCTTGTGGGGATAAATTTTTTTTGTGACATCGAGAGTTCTGGGAATTCACAAAATGAAGACATTTGGGATATGAACAAGGAAAACGATTTAGTAGTGGCAGTTTCAAGTTGGAGGAAAAAAAAAACCCATAAAACACACACACTTGAATCCATCAACAGATAGTTATATTCTCCTCCCTTTCCTCTCCACCCAAACCCACCCCCAAAGCACTATTAGCTTTCAGGTCGGTTATTGTATTGTTCTCTAGCCACCACCAATGTCAACGCCTACTACTGTTGAGGTGTTGGAACAACACATCACCCACAGATGGTCTTAACTCCTCACTCTGACTACAGCAGTTGTTCAATAAGCACTCTCACTCCCACTGAATGGATCATTAGACCTTGTACAAGGTTTATGGCTCAGTGGTAGAGCAGAGTACCAGAAAACTTTGAAACCTAAGGTTACTTCGACTACAATTTATCAAAGAAACCAAGTTCAAATAGAGAAAATAACATTTATGTTAATTTTGTCAGGACTATAGACAGAAAATGCCAATGGATAGTGAAAAAATCTTAAGAAGCTTTTCAGCTTATTGCATAAGCCAGACCAGTGTGAATTTGAACTACGTGGCTTTTGATGCAGTATGGAATTCTATGTTGAAAAAAAAAAAAAAAAAAATCATTGAGAATATATCCATGTTGGAAGTTATGGAATAAGCTGTACTACATATGTTGCTGAAAATAGAATAACTTATTTCACAGGCATAACTGCCAATATTTATTTTTTGGGGGTTCTGTTTTTTGGCTTCATATAACTGGGGGGGGAAAAAAAAAAACAAAAAAAACCCCTCTCTTTCTTTATGAATATCATACCTGAAAAAGGCTGTAGAGTGGATCAGCCGAAATGTTGTAAGAAGAAAATTAACAGGAAGGAGTTCAACTGTTGAGAATAAAAATCTCCAAGGAAGTTCGATTAAAAGTTCTGATATAAGGGGGAGAACTCTGTTGGTTGCTGGTTGTATAGGGTCCAACAGGTTTGTAATCCCATGAGGAAAAACACAAGCAGACCTATTGTTGCAACACTTAAGTGCAAATCTAATTACAGGTATACCTTGATAAGTTTGATTAATTTGTTTCAAAATTTTCTAAACTATTCAAATTCACACTCTTCAGGTTCTTATAATTTGATGTATTCATTTTTTCCCCAACTTAGAATAAGCTCGATATATAATTTTTTTTTTCAAATCAAAAGGATAAGAAACAGTTCACTACGAAATGAGGACACATTTCATTCTTATCACCCTAGTTATTGTAAATTAAACAAATGCCCAAATAGCATGCAGAGAAGAAAAGGAAAAACCTAAACAAATGCCTTCTCATAAGTACATCTATATAAACACTAGCATAGTAACCCCAAAGAATGACATGATTATTTACGTATGTATTAGCATTTATGTTCCAGATCAGAATATCTGTGCACTGATCGAAGAGTGTTACGCACACAAATATATTTATATGTACCCATAGATAAACACACGTAGTGTTTGTTATATATATATATATATATATATATATTTGAGAACCACCTTGTTCAACAATAGAAGAGCAATACACAATTTCCTACCCACTCTTTTCTTGTTTATGCCCCACTGCCCTTAAAAAGGTGATGGTTTGTACATTCTGTACTCATTTGGCAATGATATTTCAAGTGTCATAGTTTGTCAACTCTTTACAAGACAATCTGTCGCCTTTTATGCTGTGTGTTCCATGGACTGGGAAGAGTGGTGGTGCAAGTATTACTCTAGTAATTGCTTCAATTTGTAAGGATACTATTTAAGATTAGAAAACTAATCAAGTTAGCTGCAGTTGAAAAAAAAAACAAAACATTCAATGTCGTTATACAATAATTGAATTTGAACTTGTTTCAGTTTCAGTTACAAACTGCCATGTGAAAGTTACTTGATAAAAAGAAAAGAAAAAATTACATCATAAATTAAGGATTTTCTAATTATAAATACCTATACACAAGATGGACTAAATTTTAGGATTAGGTGACCCCCTTTTTATATCATTATCATTATTGTATATATTTATCATCAGATTACATTTTCACAGTTGAAATTTTTAGTCCATTCTGCTTTTAGTGCACAGGAAAAAATCCTGCAAAACATCATAATGAATTAGAAAGCAAACAGGCATCAGAGATATCCTTAGAAACCATTAGCAAGCTTAAATGGCAATGGGCAGGCCATGTTACTAGAAGGTCAGGCAACCATTGGACATCACGACTTATAAGACAAGTTCAGAATGTATTGGAAATATGATGCCCCAAAATGAAAAAACTGGCAGACCTTGGGGGAGGCCTGAATCCCAAATGGTCTTTAAATGGCCGATTGATGATGAATAATTCCAAGTTGCATCTTCTTAATGCAGTTTCCTGCAAGATACACTTAGCATATTTATTGCTTCAACCTTTTAGAAACCATCAACCAAAACACTTGACATAGATTTCTTCAGTTTTAAGGTTGGTTAGGCAGGCTGGTTATTTAAGTGTCATGTATACAGACTGCAACAACGGTTGTTTTTTTCAATTTTGACTCAAAAAGTTTTTTTTTTTGGTGAGTGGTGGGGTTAATTTGCAATCTTTGTTTACTTTAAATTGGTCCCTTAGTTTGTGTCCAACAGCAGTCACTAGATTTTTGAAAATTCAGACTCTTTTAGTGATCACTAGCCAACAAAGGCGAGAGAAATAACTTATTCATTCATCATCCTCAACACAGCACGCAGCCATAAGTCATGTGACGGTTTCTATTGAGTGACTAAGCAGAGCTATTCAAAATAAAATGTCTAAAAGATTTCAAGCCTTAGAAGAGAAGGCTTTTTTTTCTCCAAACCTGAATTTGTTGGAATCGCAGTCAGCCACAACTTACCACCCAAAAGTGATTTGGTAATCTTCTGTAGGTTGCTTTCCATATAAACATTTTTGGGGGGTGGATGGGGAGAGAGGAGCTAATTTTGAAAACTCCAAACCCCAATAACCATCAACTAGCCCTGTCAGCATAAAAGCTGTTGAAAAAGACAGAAATCAACTGAAATGCTCATGAAATGTTTAATCAGCAACTTTCAACTATTTGTATGCTTTGTATATGTGAGTGTAGAAATAATGATCACAAAGAGTCAGGGTCATTTGGGTACACATTCCACACATTCTCTTTGGTATGAGTGCATAAAAGAGAAGAGAAACACATTCACAGTAAAGACAAAGATTTTATCAAAAATAGCAGCCATACAACAATAATATAGCATTGCATTACCCCAGTCTCTTAAAAGACTCCCCCAAATGGAGTATGGAGGCCAGTGACTAAAGTTCCAATTTCTGGGGCATGCATCAGCTTAATGAACCTACAAGTTTTTATGACCACTCCCAAGTCCATCGAACGGGTACTTACACCCTAATCATGCAGCTGTATCTAATTAGCTGCTGGATGCACTAGGAAATTTGATCTGATGAAGAGTTTTTCACACACTTTGCTCATACTGGGAATCGAACCCAGGCCCTTCTGTTAACCATATCAACTCGAAAATAAGTGAGAAAATCGGAAATGATGGATAGAAACATGACGTTATGTGAATGAATGACTTGCCCCAGCCCAAGATACACGAGTTAAACAACAAGGACATTCTTTTTGAGGGTGGGGCTCATGCTAAGGTAGCGGACACTCAAATTTATTGTAGAGATAGATTTTTGATCTTCAAGTGTCGGCCTTCTATCCATAATACCGGCCCATTGAAGTAAAGAAAACGTGCGTCTTTTAATCCGGCAAAGTATTTCATTATTGTGAATTGTGTTTGGACGACTAAACAAAAACAAGATGGATTCTCTTTGGGGAGTGGGAAAACTAACTTTGAATAAAGATTTCTCTTTAAAAAAGAAGAAAAAAAGAATGAAAAACTTGGAATAAGAATTGGAATTGGAATAAGGCAATCTCGTTTTCCGTCGATAATGTCAAAAAGGTAAGATAATTGATGACAATCCTTGTTAAATGAAAAAATGCCCAACGTAATATCCAGAGGAAGTGCCCTATCTGCTGTGGTTATTATATATATATATATATATATATATATATATATATATATATATATATATATATATGTGTGTGTGTGTGTGTGTGTGGCTTTTACATTAATTTTTATAATTATTTAAGACACCTAATGACCAGAAACTGCATGTCTTCACTTGTTTAAAACTGAAATTATTACGAACGAAAAGCAATAAAAACAAGAACTAGGATAATTTGAAAACAAACATGAAGTCAATCCAAATGCCCTGAATAACACCGGATTTAATCTTATTAAACAAGTGAAGAAGAAATTCGGTTTCTAGAGTCATTCCTTATGTAAATAGATAGATAAAGATCATGTAAAATCAAATGAAAACAAAACGAATCCTTACACAAATACGAAATACTTTCAGAAAAATGTCGATGCTACTACAACTGGTTTCATACAAATTCGTTGAGCATATACGGATGTACGTAATGGAAACAATTCGAGGAAAAATGATGATCGTAAAACGATTCAAGATTGAATGAGAATATAAGATATTCTATTTTAAAGATTATTTCACGGAAGAGAAGTCAAACATATAGAGTATAAAATCTTTTAAACCAAGAATAGACACAAACAATGGCCAGGAACCTCTGGTACAATATAAGGAAGATGGCTCTGATTGCAAACTTTCGCACTCTCTACGTTAAAAACGGCGCCACAAAGAAGGAATAGAAGGATTCATGAAAGATTGAAATAAAAACAGAAGTAAATATATAAATTATATTGTTATTACTTTGAATAAAAAGAATTGTTTTTATTAGTGCACCGTTCTTCAACAGAGTGTGCGAGGGTGTAAAACATTACAATAATCGGGACGGCCTCCCTTACGTTGTACCCAAACTAAGATACCAAGGCGAAAAGATTCGTAACATGAAACGTTAATTTTTTTCAGTAGTCAACCAAATCAATGAAGGATAATCAATTAATCATCGATTTCTCTGTTAATGATGATAAAATGGTTTCATCGATTTGAAAGAAAGATCGAATAATGTTGCGTTCTATTTATTTAACCTTTGACATTCATTTATTGATAAATAATTCACCACAGTCGATTTATTTACAGATCAAAGTGCATTTCTTAGTCAATTACAAATGATAGTAAAACAATCGTTTACGTTCACACTTTTCAACCTAAAAACTAAAAAGCAGCACAGTTTTAATATAAATTAACCCTTTAAATAAATTTACCTCGGATTTTGATCAGAGGACAAATTAAATATATCTTAAAACTAATCACCTTTAGGATTCGGAAGCAAAGAGGAGAAAAAGCAAAAATGAATTGATTCGTAGATCGTAAAATGATTCGACAAACGGTTGAAAAAACAATCGAAATGACAAACCACAAATAAAGAAGCACTCAGAGAGCGCATACCTCTGCCAACGCCATTGTCAAAAAAAGAGATTTAATGTTCACCAACTACAAACTGGGAGAAAATCAGTAGATAGAGCAACGATGCAAGGGAAGTAACTGTAAGTGATTTTTCAAATTTTGGATTATGGCCGTTTCAGTATGAACAAAAATCTTTCAATCGAATAAAAAATTCCTGGATCCGACCCAAAATGTAATCGATTATTCTTTAGCCCATGGCCCACCTTTCCAAAAATATAATTGAGAACTTATGGAGATATTGTGAGGACAAACATGAGAGAATGCATATACCTCTAACTTCACAGGCAGAGAAAAGATAATTGAAATTTCCCAACGAACGTTCCACATCAGTGATGTCATTTCAATGAAAAAGTCTTATTATAGCGGAGGGAGAATCATGAGATGATTTTTAAAAAAAATCAACTAATATCATTCAGATCATAATAATAATCAAATTGAATTCTGATGGAAAATTTTAATTTCAAATAAATCAAAAAGTAAATCTCAAAATTGAGCCGAGGTTCATTTCTGAGTCAGTGAAAACAAAAGAGTCACTGGTTTAAAAAAAAAAATCGTACACTAGGAAAAGCTGAGCTCAATTACTAGTAATAAATAGTAATTTACTATTTTTAAAAGAGAAATAATAAAAAAGTATTAATGATTAGTTTGGATGTACGATTTTCAATGTCTTCAATACAAAAAGCTTTAAATGAAAGGGAGAGACAGTATTTGATTTCTTTCTCAATCTAAATTTTTTTAGAGGCTCGTTTCTTGGTGATGTTTTTCAGAGTAAAAACATTTCTATTTAAATTTGTTTTAGATGAAGCTTTGTCAATTTGTGTCAACCATGGATCATTATTAACTTAATTTTGAATATTTCTCTTTTCAATATTTGTAAACATGAAGCCGAGTTTCAAACAATAACTGGGAGTTTTAAACGATGTTTATATATCAAATAAAGAAAAGGCAAATTCCAGACTAAATTTTTGCATAGTTTACCATAACATGAGAGATAGTACAAGTATAAATAATGTCAATAACAACTTCAGATAAATTTAGATTATCTGGGATAGATGATAAGTGGGCAATTTAGGGAGTTGTCAGTTGAAATCTGTAGAAGAATTTAGGGAAATAAATAAAATATGCCCGGTAAATAATGTTTCTCAGGATTGATATGAGCTGGTATTTAAGAAAAAAATGAGTTTCATCATACATTTCCATAAATTGGATTAACGAATATTTGAATACATACTTCTAATGTAAATTTTTTTACAGATATACCCATCGACGCATTTTTTATTTGATAAATAAAAAATAAAAATTTGGTGCGCCTTTTTACTTAGAAGCATTTTTGTTTATATTGCAGCAATTCAAAAAGCAAACAAAATAACTGATATTTCCAATTTCCACAATTCTAAATCAACAGTGGACAGTTACTTTTCAAATCTTCTTTGAAGAAATAAATAGTCTATCTTTAAAAAAAATATTACAGAAATTACTTTTACACTTTATTTTCGAGGCTGTAAAGTTGAAATAAAAAGAGGACCATTTAGGGAGAGCGGTCCCGATCGTAAAGCCCCACACCATCGTAAACTCAATATTGAACCAACAATAAGATTCATGTACAATTTAATTGCGTTTTTCTCGCATGAGTTTATTAGTTAAAGCCGCTTTTAAACTTACTCAAGAAAATGGGGGGGGGGGGTGTCATTATTATACATGGGAGATTGCAGTGTGTTCAAGCCGTGTGACCTAAATAATTCTCTTGGGGTGAAATTTCTTAAAAAACAATAATTATGAAAAAAAAAAAAAGTGGACTAGCCTGTTTTTCTTCTTGGTTTTATGGTAAAAATTGATAAATAAAACATGAATGTAGATACACGTTGCACTCAACAAATTCAATAAAAATATCTGTTTTTGGATTTTTGAAAAGATCCCTAAAAAGAATCTAATTAGCTGGTACTAATTAATTCAAGAACGGGATCAGTTGCTGGGTCAAGAAATTCATTTGAAGTAAAAAGTAATTCAAATAACCACAATTGTCGGAGGTTGTCATCGGCAGGTGGAGCACTCAAGAACAGTTTGAAAACAATGCCAACTTCTGATAACAAATTGCAAAAATATCCATAAATGTAAGATTTAAATAGAGAAAAAAAAAAGAGCCTTGTTGGAAGCATTTTTAATGAATATTAAAAAAAAAAAAAAGGTCATTTTATTTTAGTCTTAAATTTAGAAAGGAATGTCCATCTGTTTCAATCAGGATACGGAAAAAGCAAGAAGACAGAGGGATTTTATTTTTTTATACTATTTACCTAACTTATAGTGGTTCAAAGAAAAAAAAGTAAATCACATCTTGAATAAAATAAAAAAAAATAAGTACTATTTGATATGAGGGTGGGTAAATAAGTCAAAAATTGATAATTGGGTTACCAATTTAAATAAATAAATAAATAGATAAATAAAAAGTTATAATTCCATAAGGTCAGAAAATTTATCCCAACTGCTGTATAAAGCAAAGATATTTAGCTTTATTAAACCCACACCTGATCGTTAGAGTACGTCATTGTATTACAAACAAAAAACAACCAGTTTGAAAACAATTTCAAGTTTTGATAAATACTTAAAATTAAAATGAGAGGAAAAAATAATTATTGGGGATAATTGGAAAAAAAGAGTTATTCATTAAATACAATAAATACTGCAAGAAAAAAGCCCGAGGGTCATCTTTTTAGTTTTTGATTTGGGCTTCAAAAGGATTGTCATCAGCAGGTGGAGAACTCAAGAAGAGTTTGATAACAATTTCAACTTTTGAAATTGATAAAAAAAAAAAGAAATATCCATGGATCAAGATTGAAAGAGAAAAGGGGGTAAAAAGAAGCTTGGGAAGATTTTTTGTTTGTTTATATCATTAAATATTGAAAAATACTTGGGAAAAAGGCATTAGTATTATTTTCAAGGAAATGTCCATCTGTTTCAAGGGAAAAACCAAAAACGAAAAGAAGGGAAAAAAAGGTTTTAATTTTAAAAAGGTCCGAAAATTGACCCCAAATCTACGTAATTATCTCTAATGAACACAAATCCTGATCATAATAAAGGTTTATATACACTTGAGTCAACTTCCTGGTATATCTATAAGTATTATTATTATTTATATTTTGCCTACGTGGAACTAAAGAAGAAAAAAGGCAGAAATAGTTTAGTCTACGAGATGTGTAAAACACGAAAGAGTCTTGATTTTGTTCTCCCCCCGGACCCTGGTGTGATACTTTACGATCAAAATACTCGACACAGAGAAAACATAGATTGACATGATTGATCTCATAAGAAAGATAAAGGACAGCCGTACAATTTTATGACAAATTTGAAGTTCTTACCTTGTTGGCAGGGATTGATTTAAGACGTTTAAAGACAGCAGTTATGTCCGATTTGGACGGTTGATCCGCCATCGTTGTAGTACGACAACCTCTGTGTGAAGCTGCTGACGTAACACAATGCCACGTGACCCGGTGCGGACTAGCCCTCCACTCATTTGCAGTGAAGGCCAAGATGGATTCTGATTGGTTTATAATCGCAAGCCCCATTTTGCAGACACTAGTTGAATCGCCTACATTACCAAGTGTATATTTTACATTATAGATGTATATGAATTATTTGATGAGGCTGCATTATTACCACAAATCCAAAACACCCCAGCTGTACCTTACAATACTGCCAAACTCAGCTGGTTTTCAGTCACACTATGGGGAATGCTAGATGATGAAAATGAAGCCTCATATAAGCAGACACCTTACGCTGGTTGCATCTTCAGCCATCCCTCCTTGGGTCCCATAAATCACATTAGTACTTACTCAATCCATTTTCAATTCTTATATTAGCCTTAGAGGCAACAAGCACCCAAAGTGACATCTCATGCTATTTTACCCATAGCTAGGAGGAGGGATGGATTCATGCCTATCCAAAGTTTGAACTCTATTCTCCGTGACATCACCCTCTCAGCCATTCCTCACCCCCATGTATATGTATTTTATGATGACGCTGGCAATTCCCATACTGTGACGGAAAAGTAACTTAGTCTGGTGGTATCATGAGGTACTGCTGTGGTGCTCTGGGTTAGTGGTAATGATGACTCCAGCCTTGAAACCGTGCCTGACCCAAAGGTCATCATCTGATGTATGCTTTATTGGTGACACAGTTGTTGTTTTATGCAGCAGCATCTGAATGAGATTATGTCAACGTCCTTTTTCTGGGTCTACGATATCAACTTGTTTTAAAAGTCAGTCTTTTTCATTCAGTGCAGAGATTACCTCATAAATGAAATTAAAACAGGTCTGGTTAGTCACTCAATAGAAACTGTCACATGACCAATATCTTTTGGCAACATGCTGTGTTGGGGATTAGCAACTAAAACTTTTAGGAAAAGAGTGATCATTGAATAAGCCTTTTGTTGGGCAGAGATCACAAAAAAAGTTTGAATTTTCAAAAGAAAAAAAGGTGACGTAAACTAAGGAATCAATTAAGCATAAACTTGTGTGGCAAATCGACCCCCTCCCCCTAAAAAAGTATTTTTGGTGAAGGAATTTTGAAAATACAAAAAGAAAGTTTTTTTTTCTAGACATACTAAAGAGTAAATGTTTGAATTTTCAGCCCTCAAGCTCCATTGGTGCAGTCATTCAGATGATCCATTCCAAATGTTCCATATATGTGTATGTATCACACATTCAGGCTGCATCGATAGAGCTAGAGGGCTGAAAATTTCAGCATTTACTCCTCATTTTGTTTAGTAAAAAAATTTTGTTTTTTGAAAATCCCTACCCACAATAGGCATTTAGCTGGGAGTTCAATTTGCAATGTAACTTTATACTAAATTGGTCCCTAGTTTGAACCTGCTTTTTTTTAAGAAATTCAGATTTTTTAGTGATCCAACAAAGGGGCGAAAGAAGTAACTTATCTATTGATCACCTCTTTTTCAATTTTTTGATTGATCACCCCCAACACATAATGTGCTGTTGATCATGTGAGGGTTCCTGTTGAGTGACTAACCAGACATGTTTTAATCTTTCCTTCATGAATTCAACAAACAGATAGGGACTAACTTCTATAAAAAAAAGGTCACTATAAAGGTTATCTGCTGTTTATTTATTTGAATAAAAAAATAATGATGCGATTCCCCAAAAATGGTAAATTTAAATTTCAAAGGAAGTAACTCAACATTTGTACATGTTAAGCTTTTATTTCTAAATTTTCATTCAGTCTCTAGTAAGTGTATAGCATTGGCAAATATATGTGTTGTCTGTATGCTTCCAAGTTGAAATAGTACTGCTATTTATATTCAGAATATTTGTATTGATAAAGTGCACCCATATGTAAACATTAAACAGTGAGAGATGGACTTTGAAATTTGACAGACCATGAAAAGTTGGCCCACTTTAAAGAAATCTGAATAAAAGCTGGATGTGACACCCAAAATAATTGGCTTTAGAAACCCTCAACCAAAACTGCCACCATGGCTGTCAACATGAGTTTCTTCAGATAGGCTATATATGGAGTTAGAGGGCTGAAAGTTCAAAATTTTTATAGTTTAGGGAAAAAAACTTTTTTTTCCAAATCCCCCTCCACCCGCCTATGTTTTTAGAAGGGGTTCAAATTACAATGTAAGCTTATGCTAAATTGGCTCTTTAGTTTGTTTTCAGCAGCATTCATGCTTGCTTTTTGAAAACTCAGACTTTTCAGTGATCACCAAAGGGAGAGTAATTTTTATATTGATCGCCTCCTTTTTCAAAATTTTCAATAGATCATCCCAAAGATGGCATGCTTGCAAAAGACATTGGTCACGGGATGGTTTCCACTGAGTGACCTAGCAGACCTGTTTTATTTTAATCTTATTTTTCCCAGCTTTCAAAAGAATTAGGATGTGCAAGTGATGAAGTAGATAAAGGTGCTGAAAGTGTAATCAGCAATCTGAGTTCAAACTCTGGTTAGGGCCGTTTACAATCACTTTGCAAATATTGCCCTTGGGGAAGACATGAATCCACCACTTCTCCCAAAAGCTTTTGGTAAAATAGCAGGGGAGATTGAAAGTCAACCAGTCTAGGAGAAGGACAACTCTGATTCCAATCCAGGAGTGGAGCCTCCTCAAGGTGATTGGATGCTAACTTGACATCTTTCTGGCCATTCCTACAGCCAAGCCAAATGTGTCGCACTATGCTTTCCTTTAGATTACATCAGTGAAAACCAAGAGGGGAATTCTGTCAACTGAGCATCCCACAATCTCCTCATGTTTGGCCAAGGCTTATATCCTGAAGAGGTCACTTTAGGGTCATTCCATTGTCTATCGAAAATCAGAAAGAGGCCGCCTTAAAGCATAATTAATAGTTGATCTTTCATTTTACGTTGGTGAATTCAAGGAATAATGGGAAACTGCTTTCCCCTTGGTAAATTACAACAGATTGCTTGCAGTCTACATCTTTTTCATCAATGCATTAATTCCAATAAAGGAATTATATTCACTCTACAAATAAAAATAAGGGTAACAAAACAAGGTAAATTAATTTATCGGCAATACTAGATAGTTTACAGCAGACGATAGTGTCTAATCCAATAATTGAAATGCACCAATAACAAATTGTCTGCAAAATCTCAACGTCAACACTCACTAATGCATATCTCGCAGAAGATGATTATGCTGAGACAGTAGAGCTGCTGGAATTACATTAGCACGATTGAAAATTGGAGCTTCAAAATGACCTACACGTACTTGCATAATGGAATAACACAATTGCTGAAACAGTAATTAATAATCAGAAGAAAATTTAAAAAACAGGTCTGGTTAGTCGCTAAATAGAAACTGTCATCTGACCAACGTCCCCAATTAGCTATGCCAGTGGTCTTGAGTCTTTTCACTTGAATAGAGTTAAAAAAAAATTAGCCTTGGCCTGTTTGGTGGCTGAGGAAGTTGCGTATCTCCTACTGGCACCATTGGTTTGTGGTTCAAGCCCGGGTTGAAGCGAGCATTTCAAATGCAAGATTTTCAAGGCAGGTTGGAACAGAAAAGTATTTTATAATTTTTAGTAAGGCAGAGGGTGGGATGGGTCTCTAATTCATAGACTAAGTCGGCATGCAGGTCAAACAAGGAATGAAATTCGGGGGGGGGGGCTTGCTGACAGAGAGAGCTTGGTGGGGGGCAGCCCCCTTTCTGTATGCCTCTGCGCAGGTACTCAAAACTTGGAAGGTTGGCACAACACAATATTCTCACTGTTCTCTCTGAGCCCCTCCTCGGTCACGTGACTAAGCTCAATTCAATAAATATTTCTTTTCACAATGATCCAGAAGCTTAGACTGATTTGAGGGTGATGATATTCAATTGCCAAAGGGAGCAGAACCGATGACTGGCAACACGTTCCAAGCTGTCATTTATTCTCTGCTTGTAGAGGACCCATTGACAGCCATTCACTGATTACCACAAAACAACCTTTTGAAGTTTGAAGATAAGTGGGACAAGAGGCATGAAACACTGACCCGGATCCAATATGCAAATTTATGTACCACATTCCACCATGTAATATCTGCTACCATAGATAATCCACCCCCATCCCCTGTTGGGCAACAATTTTGAATAAAAAATGCTTTATCCAGTGTAAACAATTATGTATAGCAATTATGTTTCTATAGATAATATGTACCTGTATTTTTAGGTGAAAAAATTTGGAAAAAAATGTGGATCATACATGGGAACATATAGTATTCATCTCAGTGAATGAAACATTCTTTAATTTTCTCAATGAAATAAAGCATTCCCCCCCCCTTCGACTGATTTAGATACAGGGGTGGATGAACCCCCCCCCATTCAATCAGTTCCTCTGTAGCCTATTGTTCACCGCTCTTCAACATTCAACTGGAGATCATCAAAAACTTTCAGAGATATCATGTGGACAGTCATAACCATACACCAAAATGTATGAAAAATATCCCTCAATCAAAAAAAAAAAAAACAAACTCCAGGATCTACCCCCAAATTTAACCACACCTTCCTAACCCCATTGCCTACCCATTGAGAATTTCTTTGATATCTGTCAAGTACTTTCTGAGATATTTTGCGGAAAGAAAGGCGTACAGATGGGACGACAGAGAGACGCAACTCGATGTTTATTCCTCCTCAACTCCCTTGGTAGGGATAATAATATATCAAGTGTAATCGTACTTATATTACATAAAAACATACCAATACAGGTTTATCAGCCATGAGAGAGAGGTTGCACTCAAATTATCTTGAAATAATTTTAAGTTTACATTTACACAAGTATTCAGTGCACACATACTTTTGTTGTGGGGGAAAAATTTGTGCAACAATCTTTTGCACTTACTGACTATTAAAATTTTGAAGGAACATTGTTACTGCGTGCATGCATATTCTATCTGTACACGTATATAATCATGTATATACATATTTTTATCTATATGTATATCTATTTGTTGAATTGGTGAAATTGTCTAATAGGTGAAATTTCAACCTTTTTTAATGAAAGATAAATGAATAACAAGTTTGAAGCTCATTTAATCAAAACAACGCAATGAAAGAACAAAAATCAAAAGTTTGTGAAATCAAATTTTTCTATAAACAAAATAGACACATAGTATTAAACTTTTTTCTTACAAAAAAGAAATAAATATGTAGTTTTAATTTGATGAAAAACTTATCTAATCAAAACATGAATACAAGTAAAATATTTCTATGATCAAAAGAGGTTTGATTAAAAAATCAAATCTCTTTTTACAATATTTTTCTCATAGATTTCAATCATTTGGCAATTTAACCAATGCAACGTTATATATATATGTACTTTTTGAAAGTTCTGTATCAGAAAATAACGTTGGTTATTTTCGGTTATGCTTTTCTGCACTTGATTTAAACAAACTGTGGGATATATTGCAAAATCAATCGAACTTCCTGGTTTATTAATTACGTATCAGTGACCTGCAAACATTGTCTCGGAAATACTAGTAATCTTTTTTTATTACCTAAATATTTTTTTTAAGGTTTCAAATTCCTACTGTAGAGAGTGTCACAGTTCAGGGATACTAGTATTTCTACCTACTCAATCGATCTGGGTTCTATTACAGTAAGATTGGGAGACGATTTGATATTTACTTAGTTTAGCTTTAAAAAAAAAAATTAAACAGGTCTGGTTAGTCACTCAATAGAAACAGTCATGTGATCAACGTCCTGATGATCAATTAAAAGATTGAAAAAAAGGGTTGATTATTGAATACGTTACTTCTTTTGCCTTTCATTAGGCAGTGATCACTACAAAAGTCTGAATAGAAGAAAAAAGCATGGATGCTGCTGGATAAAAACTAAGGCATCACTTTAGCCTAAAATTACATTGCAAAATTTACCCCCTATGAACCTATTCAGTTGGAGTTTTTGAAAAACAACAAACTTTCTTTCTAGACATAATAAGAAGTGAATCTTGGCCTGTACATGTGATATAAACATTTGTAGCCAGCCAACCGGACCAACTTGAACACTGAAGAAACCTAGAGTGACAGTTTTTTGTTGATGGTTTCCAATATCAAGTATATCCTGCTTTAGCGTTTATTGTCTATATACAGCTTAGTTTGACATAAGACACCCAGTGAGGATCAAATTCATTACAGTAATAATGGTCAGCATCACAAGCGTGTTAACCATCACTATAATAGTAATAATATTTTTGTAATAAACAAACTTAATTTACTTTATAAATACGTTGCAATTAGAAACTGTCAAATTGATTTCTTCAGTTTTTAAGGTGATCTGGCTGACTGTCTGGCTATGTAACCAAGTATAGTGTTTACAGGCTGCATTGTTTACTCCTAATTATGTCAAGAAAAAACTTTTTTTTTTGTTTTTACCCCCCCTCCAGGTTTTTTTTTTACCATGGAGTTCAATTTACAATATAAGCTTATGCTAAATTGGTCACTAGATTGTGCCTGCTTATTTTCTGACAATTTAAACTTGTTAGTGATCAAACGAAAGGCAAGAGAAGTAACTTATTCATAGTTTACCTCCTATTCCAGTTTTTTGATCGATCCCCCCCAATATGGCATGCTGCCTTTGGTCACATGATGGTTTCTATCTAGTGACTAACCAGACCTGTTTTCAAAAATTTTTTCTGGTAGTTATTACCTCTGCGAATGGAATTGGAGACAATGATGGACTGGTCCACAGGGATACTTGGAAATCTCCCAGCGGACCCCTTCAAGTTGGGCCCTTCTTCGATGGTAGATTATTTGTTGGTTGATTTTAATGCTTGGGAAAAGATTTATTTCACAACTTGTCTTGTTTACTGAAGTGTATTCTATCAGTTTTTTATGATTGCTTTTATTTTTTTTGTGATTGTTTACTGCTGTTGTGCGATAATTAAATTTAAACTCGTTTCAGTCTCAGTCTTGGTTTTGTAAAACGAGCTGCAATGTGTAAGTTACTTGAAAGAATAGATTGAATTCTGAATTGTATGTACCTTAATTCAAGAAAGGCAACATCATGATATGAGAAAATGAATAGGAACCAAAATACAGTGAGCAATGCCAGCGGAATGATTACCTTGGTGAAAAGTACAAAATGATTTCTTGAATAATTCAATATCATATAATCTGATTCATTGTTGAATTTAATAGTTTCAAAGCTATAAAGAAGACCCATTTAAAAAGTCAAGAAACCTATTCTGGCAGTTTGGGATATTCTCTAATAATACATATATATGAAATGCAATGTGAATCCAAAGATAAATTTTTTTGTGTGAGTATAACACTTTCAATGTGTTGGCCAGGAATTCAGTCCCCCCCTCCACCATTTTTATAGGATTTTTCGAGGTCTGCATTTTTGTATGCATACTTGTATCTATTTTGTACTTATGAAATGAGCCCAAGTGGTCAAAAACTGACAAAAAAGCCCAAAACACGCTCAGCTCAACAGGGAAATTGGAATTAGGTTTCTATTGGGAGTTGGCTGTTAAACAGATTGTGAAAATACTGACTAACACCTTTCAAGGAGCGCACAAATACTACACTTCGATCCTAGGAAGATATGCTAGGGTGTGACACTTTGATCCAAGGAAGAGTGTACAGATACTCTAATCATAGGCAGAAGTTTCGATCCACATGTAAGTGATACCGTCATTTTGACGAATTCTTTCAAGAAATGCATTCTGATATGACAGGTTTCATACTTCAATCTTTTGAATAAAGCTATTTAAAAATAAATGCTCCTAATGGCATTTGATGACACAGAATAATGTTTTTGGCCATCACATGATCTTTTCATCGAAGCATAACGTTTTTTTTCTTTTGAGAACATTATTTGAAATTATCAGAAAACAAGAACCATGAGTTTAATGATGTGTACACCATCTGTGCTTGGAGGAGGAGTGAATAGTCCTTCTTTGATTCAATTGATTCTTGTACTTGTAAAATATTGTGATAGGAAATATTCTGTTAGTATTATTTTCAATAATGATTGTAAATGACATCATTAGGAGCTGGTAAAAGAAATCGATTGGAATAGATTTTCTCTTAATGCGTCACACCTTTGGATAATGACACTCCTCCTAATGACATCATACCTCTTCCTTTCTTCCTATTTTTATTGTTCAATGTAAGTGGGACTGATAAACCAACCGAACAATGTCTAATAGAGATATTTAGACACATCTAAAAAAGCTTATAGAAGAGACAAGCACAACTTCCAATTCTTTATGTATCTCTGAATCTATGAAATGAGGTATTATTATTATTATTTCTATTATTATTCGGACTATCCTCATCTTGGTTGTTTTTCATACGATGTTTCGGACATATAGCGTAGTGGTTACAGAATCAGACAGAATTACTGCAAAGTAATCTGATGGTTCTAGGTTCAATCCCAGTGTGAGACAATAATAAATTGAAAATACTACTAATGCTAAGGGGGAGTGCGGTCAATATACCCCTGTCGGATAAATAAAGGGTTCGGTTCGTTACTTCCCCACACCTACCAGATGATACCTGATGAAGGCCGTAGAGTACAACGGCCGAAACGTTGTATGAAAAACAACCAAGATAAGGATAGTCCGAATAATAATAGAAATAAATTCCAACTCTTTTGTTGTTTTTTTTTTTTGTGAAAAAATTCATTCTAATGCCAGTGTGAACCCATGTCATCAAAAATGAAGACAGTTTTATATATAAGAAACAGTCAACCTAAATTTCCTCCAACACTGCCAACATAGGTTTCTTCAGTTTTCAGATTAGTCTGTCTAGCTGAATGGCTGGTTATGAATGTATCATGTGTACAGCCCGCATGAATGAAGCTAGAAGGCTGAAAATTTGAACATTTACTCCTTTTTTTATGTAAAGAAAAAACAAATTTTTTCATTGAAAATTCCCCACCCTCAAAAGATTTTTTAGAGGGGGTAAGTTTATCATAAAACAATCCCTCAGTTAGTGTCCAGCAGCATTCACGCTTGTTTTTTTGAAAAATCAGCTTTTTCTCAAAAGTTGAGGGAAGTAACTTATTCATTGATCACCTCTTTTTCAAATTTTTAATTGATCATCCCCAACATATGCTGCCAAAAGACCTTGGCCATTTGACAGTTACTATCGATTGACTAACCAGATATATTTTTTTGTTTATTTTTGTTTGATGCTCTAATGTATTTCCCCTTTCCGCAATGCATATGATCTGACATACTTGATGCTTAAAATTTCATCAGTGGTCAGCATCAGAGTTCAAATTGCACTAGTTTCTCTCAACTTTATGTATCGCTTTCTTTCCGAATGAATGACAGAAAAAAAAAATGAACAAATGGTTAAATAAACAAATGAATAAATAAACAAACTCGTCAACACAGTCAATAATTGAACAACTGTAGCATCAAAATTTGAAGTTATGTAAAGAGATTCCATCTAAGAATAAATACGATCAGAATAAATTCTATCTATGACATCACTGAAATTTTCCACCAGAAAACATCTAAAATAGAATAAAGAAACATCTAGAAATAAATTTTATTAATAAAGCATATCCATTAAAATAAGACTCCCAAAAGGTTAGGCTTTTTTTCCAAAAATTAATGTTTTTTCCTCAGAGGGGTTTAGTGGAGCTCTGATGCCATTTGATAAGTCTGTAGACAAAATGGTATGGCCAGGAGTGCTAGAATCACACAAACACACTTATGCACATATAAAAAGGAATAGAACTATTTGCCACCTATAGTGGCTATGGTCATTCAATGAATGAAATAGATACTGATATATTAATTGAATGAATTCAGAATGTATAAAGAATTTTGCAGTTCCATCCCAGCATGCTTGACAAATTAGAAAATATCAACCAAAACTATCCATATAGGTTTCTTTCAGTTTTCAAGTTGGTTTGGCTGGCTAACTGGCTAGCAATATATGTATGTATATATTCATCATGCGTACAGGCAACACCATTGGAACTAGAAAGCTGGAAATTCAAGCATTTATTCTCTCTTTAATCTGAAAAAAAATCCCCACTTAATAGGTCTTTAGTGGAGAAAAGAGTCAGTTTGCAATATACGTTTATGCAAAATTAATCCTCTTGTTTGTGTTAGCTTGGTTTTTGTTTTTTTAATTTTTTTCATTCCATTGATGATTGTTCAACAAAAAGCGAGAGAAGTAAATGTTAAAAAACAAAGTTAGGAATTCAACAAAATCAATGAAGCAGCAACAACCACGCAAACAAATTGATGCATTTCAGTTCAGAAGACTTGTACTGCATTGGCAATCGGAGGCAACCTGAACACTCCTCTTTTGTTTGCTGCTATCCTTCTGATCAGGGGAGGGCACAAACCCATTCCTAATTTCCCCACTGTTATCACACAGCTAAAAGTGTACTCAATTAGCTGCTCAGTGCACAGGGAAATTTGTCCTATTGAAGAGTTTTGTGTGCTCTTTGCTCACAAAAGGAATTGAACCTGAGCAGACATGACAAGAAGAAAACCGTAAATTAGCTCATTTCTCGAGTGTTCATTTTATTTCAGTTTTTGAACCCTTCAATAGAAAACTTGGAGTGACAAAAAATTAACACAAAAAATTATAAGAATTTTTCTAGTTTGCATAAATTCAGCAAACAATTCTCTTAGAACTTGGAATTTGATTTTTAGAAATATTTTTTCTTATAAAAAAAATCAAAAATAACTTTTTTAAAAATAGAAAAATAGGATTATCTGAGGAAATTAAATCTTTCATCCTTCATGTTTCATTCACCCCTAAAATAATTTTATTCACCTTCGGATGAATCATTCCTCAATTTAAGAAACACCATCTTCCAACGTGTTTACCCCGGATTTTATTTACTGAAGGGACATATAATTCATCTGCACCGTCTTCCCGATTCCGCCTGAACACAAAAACTTTTTATACCGGTAAAAAGCAAAATTTACTAATTTATGATTTTGTGTTTGTTAATTTCTTTTGCTTAAAGAGTAGCTAAACAATGTATTTCCTTTTTTATTTTAAAATTATGTAACTGTGATTTGAAGAATTTGAAAAAAATTTGATAACAGAACTACAAATTACTCAAAGGTTTTGACATTTTTATTTTTGACAAAAGATTAAATTTTAGTTTCTCAAGAAAATAATTATTAATCAGAAATTGTCCCGAAAGATAAATGTCTCTTATGCAAATAGTCTTGATTATTAGACGAACTTTATAACTAGAATGGTAAATCCAAAACTAATGAATAGCTGAAATCCAAACGAAATTAACAACGGGAATAGACAGAAATGATTTGTAATTCAAATTCAGCTCAGACTTCCGATGAAAAAACGTGGTTTTTGGTATCTATAGATGATTAGATTATACTTCGAAGCAGCTTGAACTATTTTGACCATTTAAAACTGTATTTTTGAACTTTAAAATAGCCACATTTCTTTCTATAAAGGATATAAGTCAATTACGGAACAAATGCAAGCAGAGAAACTTGGCCATTTAAAACCAAGTCAAGGATATAATATAGTGTCAACAATTCTCTTGCGCAATGATCAACAAGGGAGATAACTGTAAAAATAATCAAAGGGAGGTAATACTGAAATCGATGTTCAACATAATTTCGTCTCTCAAATTGAAATATACAGTTTACACCATTTCATATATATTTGATATATAAAATGAGAGGAGAGAGTTTTAAATTTCTGTTTTTTTTTGTTTAAATAAATGAGGAATACAATTCTCTGAATGTCTTCCAAATAAAACTTTTAAATCTGTTTCAACATCATGGGGTAGTTGAAAAAAATGATATAATGCAATATTATTTATTTGAATATATCTACCGATTTTGGTTGCTATAATTCTTTAAAATGCTAGTTGAGGTTCTTTTTCCTCGTCTTTACCAAAAGCTGACGTCCATAATTCTGAAGTATGGAAGCTCGAAAAGAACAAAGAGATTTAGTTGGATTTTCGTTTCCTTGCCAACGAGATATTCAACTGGTGTTCATTAGCACACCCCAAATTGAATTTCTCGTCAGGAAAAATGCAAAGAGATATTACACTAACTGTGAGTAATATCTTTTTGTATTCATTTTTCAACTCCTGTGTGGCGTGGTCAACAAAGTTGATCTTCAATATGCCAAACCAGCTATTTAAGGGCTAGATCTAGCCGACCCCCCCCCCCACCGATTTAGCCGATGAAAAATCTGCTATAGTAAACAGCCAAACATCTATTCATTAAAAACAAAGCAACGTAATTAGCCGATTTCATTTTATTGTAGAAGATCGATAAAATGAATTGAAAAAAATAACTCATTTACTTTTTTTATGATGTTCGTTATTCCATTAAAAAATTGTATGAACTAAATAGATTATCAAAATATTACTCATTTATCTGTATGGATTGAAATATTACGAATATGCATCCATATTAGTCACAATGGTGTGTATCAACTACTCGTTGATGTTGTTGAAGCAATGTTTTAATTCCATCATTGTCTTAATTTCTGATGGCCTTGTTGCTTAGTTATTGTACCTTTTAAATGAATAAAAAAATTATACTTTTTAAAGACCATGTAGAACTTTTGGAGTGACTTCAAAGCTAAGATTAACAGATATTACGCACGTATTTTGATTGTGAAAAATTTCCCTAACTTATTTCATTATAAAAGTACGATTTGAAAGAATTAAAAAATTCATTTATTCTATTCTTCCTGTGACATATAGTACGAAATAAAAGAAAAAAATCGCAATAAGACCGTTATTCATTTGAATTTACAAAAGAAATACTAAATTAAATAACTTGATTGGTACAAACTCTGTTCAAGTACTATACTGTTGACATTACTAAATGATGCTTTTTGACTGATCTAAATTGTAACTTGCAGTAGTCTGCACTGCTTGCTTTTTGACTGATGCCTTTTACCCTGGATTTCTTTTTTGTTTTGTCAGTCTTAATTCCATGTTCCCTTTTCTGACAGAGATTTGAAATTAACCTTGCATTTGGGCAAACATAGTTTTTAATTATCATTATTGAATAGAACTGATACTTCTCTTTTTTTTTTAATACTGAATGTTTTTCTACCATTTATTCTCTTATTTGCTCTGTGTGCAATATCATGTGAAAATTATGCATGAATAAAAAGATATAAGGGATCTCATGAAAGAAACGTCAAGACTGAAATGTCATAATCAGTTCTATTCCAATGATCGAATAACAACGGTTAAAGACTCCGTATTCGCCTCAAGATGAATATCTTCTATTATAGCTTTTGGAACAAATTTCAGATCTTAATGACTCGATTACCTCTGTTTGTTTACTTGACCTCATATTCTAATCATACATTTTAAAAGTTCAAAATTCTCTTTTGAGGCATCCAAAGCCTCTTAATAATACAAGAGTGGGGTCCAACTTTTCCCTCTTGGTGACGTACTAATGAGTAAGAAAAAATTTGCTTCACTCGAAACCCTGAAAGATATTTGTCCAGGCATACATGAAAACAATTCCTTGTGAAAGGGTTCTGGGTCCGAGTGACATAACTCTTAAATAAAGCAGGGAGTAACTTTTTGTTGTTGTTGTTTGGACCCCACTCTTGTATTAGTACCCAAAACTTGAAGAATAATACTATCTGCTGCCATATTTTTCCAGGTGCAAAATGATATATTTCTTGGTTAGGGCAGAAGGATGTATTTGTAATATATCTTAGTGGCAAATCCTGTTACAAGCGGATGTCTATTTCTTCCTCTTTCCTTGTTAGGCTCAGTCACCTTGTCCCTGTTGAGTAGTGGAAGCCACATTGGACTGAACTCTGCACTCATCTAACATACATTCAGTAGAGTTGTTGATATGGCCAGTCTCCTTGATTTTTCTCAATTTCCAACAGTATTCCCCATCTAATATACAAGCCACTTCCCAGAGAAGGAAGTGTTTGCCTTTTTCTTTTCAAACATAGTCAGCAATTCTAGATCTTTCTATCCCTCCTTTGATTATTGCTTTTTCATGTTTACCAAGTTGAACCTTGAGAGGTCTGCCACTTTCTCCACTATAGATCTTTCCGCATTTACACAGAATGACATAAATGCAGGTAGATTTTTCCCTCTTAATCAATCGTCGGAAAAACTCTTTGAATAATTCATCATTTCTAAATAATGCTGTTCAAATAATTTTCCCCCATATTTTCAAATTTTTGCTCATTAGAAACCGTCAACCAAAATTGTCTCAATTGGTTTCTTCAGTTTTCAAGTTGATCTGGCTGGCATGTTATGTATATATCATGTGTACAGGTTGCACCAAAAGAGCCAGAGGGCTGAAATTTGCAACATTTACTCATTATTATGTCTAGAAGAAATGTTTCTTTTCGTTTTTTGAGAATTCCCCCCTTCCCCCAAAAGGATTTTGTAGGGGTTCAATTTGCTGTGTAAGTTTATGCCAAATCGACCCCTCAGTTTATGTGCAGCTGCATACACATTGGTTTTTTGGAAATTTCAGACTTTCTTTCTGTTATTACTACTCAACAAAAGGTGGCAGAAATAACTATCGTGTGGCTAAACAATCCTGTCTTCTATCTTTTTTTAGTTTTACTCAAGTGCAATGTAAACTAGAAAGCACTCAAAGAGCGCATACCTTTTGCTATCACTATGTAAATTAAACCTTCGGTGGTTGTTGAAGATTACGAACATTTTTACGTATAGTAGAAATACCGTCCGTCAGTGTTGACAATGGGCCACGCCTTATCAGCCCCCGACCCGACTTTTCTGCCGCCGAGTGGCAGTTTCTGCTACAGTTGGTTCTACAACAGTTGCTCTTCGCTTACTTCTCTGTCTTTTGCTTAATGGAGATAACTTTTACCGTGTCTTTTTTCCCCCAACACACATTTCTTCTTACTGCAAAGTATGAGGTCAAATGTAAAATGGAGACTAAAAACAACACAAGTTTTTACGTATGAAACACAAAATGAAGTTATGAAATGGACGTCCTATTTGTTTGTAATCTATAATGTAGGGGAGATAATTCAGAATAATAGCCTCATCATCACAATTGTTATTTGACTGAAAATTCATTGTAGTGTAATTCGAAACAGTTAACCAAAACCGTTAACATAGGTTTCTTTAGTTTTCCAGTCGGTCTGGCTGCTTATTTAGGAATGTGTTATGCTGAATCGGGGAAATCGCATAATTTGCTAAATTTACTTTTTTTTTTTTTTGTTAAAAAAAAAAATGTTTGATTTCACTTTAATTACATAAACGTTTTATTGTATAAAGATACTTATTTTGAATCTTTTACTTATTCATTTTTTCTGAAAAAAGTTGAAACTACATACTTGATTATTTTTCTAAAAGGTTTGATTTCCTGTACTTTTAATTGTAGAACAAAAGATAGTTGTTTTATATCCATGTTTTGATAAAATGTATTTACTTATTTTTTTCAAAAAATGAAGTTGAAATTTTGCCAATTAAGCATAAGATATGTATCCCATGTACTGGCTACAGCAATCGAGCTTGAGGGCTGAAAATTGAAACATTCACTCTTTATTATTTCTATTATTATTTGGACTATCCTCATCTTGGTTGTTTTTCATACAACGTTTCGGCCGTTGTACTCTATGGCCTTCATCAGGTATCATCTGGTAGGTGTGGGGGAAGTAACAAACTGAACCCTTTATTTAACCGATGGGGGTATATAGACCACACTCCCCTCTTAGCATTAGTAGTATTTCCAAATTATCATTGTCACACACTGGGATTGAACCTAGAACCATGGCGTGGTGGTTAGAGAATCAGACAGAATTACTGCAAGTAATCTAAAGCATATTAGTCATATGATATATTAAGAGGAAAATTATTGTTAAAGATGCTAGAGTTGATTGTTTTTTCTAGAGTAAGAAGAACAAGGAGAACAATCCTCACCTAATTTGGAGAAGTAAATTCTTCATTGTTTATCTGTCGTCTCATGTTAAACCAAACTGATATATGAGATCAACATTTCTCTACAATGATTTGAAATCACAACCAAGTGATTGGTAAGTGGCGACTGAGGGGTCTTAGCTATCAATGAAAATCTATAGTTACAAATACACAGGGGCTTATTTCATTTTTATAAATAAATACATTTATTCTAAAAATATATATATTTTTATATCCATAAATATAAAGACTACAAAAGTTGCAGTAATCATCTTCAGTCAGAATAGGAGCTGGAGTAGAGTTTAATTTAGTTCTTTTTAAAATATTTTTCTTTACAGAAGCCATGTTGACTGCTCTTAATGAAACTGAAGACGAAAAAGAAATCCTCTGTCAAGAACAGCGAGCATTCCTCCGTGACCGTTTCCTGCGAGTTCTTGTAGGACTGAAGGGCCAACCAGGAGATATAAGAATGCATGAAAAATCTGTGCATTGCCTTTTGGGTCTGGCAGACATAGAGTTCCAACACTTGGCTGTCTCGAATCTTCGGACTCCCATTGGGACGTTACCACATGCTTTGTTAAGAACTACAGATATTGTAGCCATTAAAACAAGTGTTGATTAAAAGTTGAATAAAAAATATTTTGGTTATGTCCCGTATTGTTAATTTACTAGTGTACCTGTGCCGTCAGAAATGACAGTATTTTTGAAATACACCTGCTCCCCGACTTACGACCTGCTTGACATGTGACCATCCGTACATATGACCGAAATACGTAGATATAAAAGTTACACTTCTTAATTCAAAAATATATGTAGATATAAAAATCCGCTCTGTTGTACATGAGAATGGTGTAAGTGCAAGAGTGTATAGAAAATTGTACTTATACATCTAGAAATATGCATACTACATAAATACGATAAATATGAATATTACTTTTGGTTGGATGTGTTAAATGAGACATCATATAATAACATGTGTATGTATATGTAAATATTGCCCCACTTAATTTAAAAAAAACCCCAAAACTTATGTACAATTTGCTGAAACAGAGCTTGTTAAATACAGAGCAATTTGCCAAACACACATCTAAATTTCACTTCATTTTCCTATTAACCCTCTAAAATGGCGAGCAAGAAGAAAAACTCATCTGGTGATGATGTTTAAATTGAAATGGAAAACAAATAATCCTATTTTAAAAATAGAAGATCGATGATAGATAATTATACAAATAGTATAATAGTATTTGTCCTTCTCACGACCATTTCGAGATATGACCTGTCAGTTGGAACAGAACCCTGTAAATCGGGGGAGCCGGTGTATATGGATACATTTTGCATTTTGTATACTTACATGATATTTACATTGCAGCGAGCTTGGAGAATAGTGTTCTGTTTACCACAAGGATTTTATTATTTTTTTTCTTGTTTTTATTACGTTTTCTATTTTTCTATTTAAATTCAGATTTGATTGATTTAATTATAACATCATTAGAACATGAATGAAATTCTATTTTACTTTGTCATTTGCATCCCTTAGCATGATAGATGACATCTGCACACTGCCTATCATTATATGGGCATAGAGTTTTTTTAAATTATTGTCATACTGGTTAATCCTTGTGAAAAAAATTCACAGATCACTTGAATTTTTCTGAGATGATCTTTTTAAAAAAGAAACTATTGAAATTGTGTCAGTGGAAGAATCCATTGTTCCAAATTATGGGTTGAAGATATTTTTATCAGCTAAATTGTTACCTCTAAGTAGATGAGTCCATTGTTGTTAACTGACAGAGAAACAGGAAAAAATCATAATCTAGATTATTATTTTCCTGATTCAAGACACGAGCTATGTCATCAGAGATGGCACAAGATACTGGCAATATGGGCAGTCGCCCAGGGTGCCAAGTGTGTGTGTGTGTGGGGGGGGCTGGCATGTGTCCGAGACAGAAGGACTTTTCAAATACACATGGAAAAATGTGGTAAATGAATAAATCAAACAAAAAAAAGGTCAAAATAAAAAGTCAGATTTTTCAAGAACATCTGATTATTAAACTACTATTGTAGAGAAACTAAGAGAAATAATTGGCAAGGGAAATTCTTATGACTGATAACATGCACAGTTAATTCATTTTAAATCAAATTATTGATGTTTATGATCAATCCTAATAGTATAATGCCTATATATCAAATTACCATAGCCCAACAAGTGACCAGTCTAACGAAGCAGCTAAGTGCTCTACAGATTCTTCTCTCTATTCTCATCTGTGTGTGTGTGTGTGTGTGGTGGGGCACTCCTGGTCACATTTTGGGGACCATAAGATTTGCATGAGTCCACCACTAGGTACCATCTAAAAACACTTTTTTTTCTCCTTTTTTTTTTTCTCTTTCTCTTTGCCAGTAATTCTTCTAAAAGATAATTTTAGATAAAAGATGTATTTTTTTTACTTTTTAGATAATCTGTTCTGATACAAACGTAGGCTATGGTGATTCATTTATGCGAAGTATAGATATATTTGTACATATTCATTTTTCTTACTGTATAACAAGATAATACTATATATTAAAGGTCGCCAAGGTTCAGCCTGCCCAGGGCATTAGAAAACCTAGGGCCAGCCCAAAATGTCATAAACCAGTTCCTGGCACATTTTTGACTTCTCTTTGTTATAATTTTGTTTTCTGGCACAGAATCAGTGTCTGATCTTCATTTTCTAAGTGGGAATTGGAATAATAATAATAAAAACTGTCAACATAGGTTTCTTCAGTTTTCAAGTCAGTCCAGCTGGCTGCCTGTCTGTATTATGCGCATTAGCTGTACCAGTGGAGATAGATGGCTGAAAATTTAAACATTTATTCCTCAGTATGTCTAAGAAAAACATTTTTTCTCATTCCCAAACCCCTAAATAGATTCCTTGGGTTGGATTTCCAATGTAAGTTGTTACTAAAACGGTACTTATACAAGATAGAGCTCCAACAGCTAAAGCATGAAATTTATTCCCTTTGAATTATTGAAAAAAATCATGCACAAAAATAATCCCTATTTTTATTTCGAAATCTTCCTCTTGATTCAGGGAAGGTGCCCACAAAAATGTAATGGTACATCTCGCAAAATATGAATCTACATGTACACTACACCTTGATAGATGTTCGTTTTGATTTAAAATGAAAATTGAAATGAAAATATTCAAATCAAAATGAAATAAAACCTCTTATTTTTCCGGGTCAGAGAAACCTAACTGGGTGTTGAAGATATTTTTCATTTAATTTTATTAGATGAAGTATTAGAGACCATCAATATGAATATTTATGACTACTTTTTACCTTCAGCCTTATTTTCTAGTTGCTTTTTTTCAGATTTTTTCTTTCAACTGTCCTGAATGAAAGTTATGATAGAACTTTCCTCCTAAAGACTTATTCATTTTTTCTACACCCATTTAAAACTTTCAAAATTTACGTAAACAATTTTTTTTATGCATGGAAGATTTTTTTTTTAAATTTCAAAACAAACAAGTTTTTATTGCAACTTTGATTCAGGTCAGTTAAAAAAAAAAAGCAACTAAGAAAATAAGCTGAAGGTAAGAATTAGTCATAAAAATAAACAATAATGATTAATGATACTTCAGTGATTAAAATTAAATGAAGATTATCTTTATTTGACACCAAGTTATGTTGCTTAGACCCAGGAATAATAAAGTTTTAATTTTATCTCTTAAATTTCAATTTAATTTCAGAACAAAACTTACTCTACGCCTTAATGTGTGTTAATCTGGATTTATGTTATCGTTATATGAATCATTACGTTTTTGTGTTCATCGTCCCTGTTTTAAACGAAAGATTGGGGAAAAAATACGGATATTTTTGAGTGTGTATAACTAGTCTCGATATTTTAAAAGATATGATTCAAGGGGAATAACTTTTTACATTAGTCATTGAACCTCGTTCTTGTATGGGTACCCTGAAACAAATAACGAACGTATTCACTGTTTCACAGCGTAAGAGCTTCTACGGAATTTTTGTGGAAAATCGTAAGAAAAAAGGTTGCACAAACCTGAATATGAAAATGAATTGTTACAGCAGAAGAAAAAAAGTAGCTGGAAATAAAATAAAAGATAAACTGACGTAACCAAGTTGAATGATGTAACAGTCATACTCTTATGTTATTTGACTTTCAAGATTTGGTATGTTTGCAATACGGATATCCATAGCAAATGGTGGGCACAGCGAATGATAACACTAAACTGATAAATCGTTAAAGATTCAGCGGAAGCACAGCTAACCGCTAGTTTCAATTACATGAATTTAGCTTCGTTTTGGCTCTAAACCCCTTAAAAACAGACCTAGAAGGCTGAAAATATACTATATCGTAGCTTAGATTTAGAGCTTTGAATAAACTGCTTGTTGAATGTAAACTTGTCTTTAAATTTGAAGGCTTCCTCTATGTCTGCCTGTGCCGATGTGAGAGGTCGAGGTTTATCATCTGATGTGGAACGCTTGACATATGCTTGACTGCTGAGCCTCAGACATTTTTCTATGATATAGACCTTTGACGGCCTCGAAATATCGTGCCCTAAACCTACAAACCTTTTAAAAATTTGAGTCATACTTTTATACCACAAGAGTACCACTATCAATCGTAACAAAAATCTCACGCAAGGTTAATTTTCAGTCCGTTGATATTCAAAGATTTTACCCCATCTAATATGAACGACGCCTTGACCAATACGACCATTGAGGCTTAATGGTTGGATACTGATACATTTCTCTCTGCTGAGATAATGACAATGTTGCAGAAAAAAAAATTGGTACTCTTGCAATACAGGGTACCAACAGTCAACATATGTAAAAGACTAAGAGTTATTCCCCTTCCATTATTGTACAAAGAGAAATTATATAATAACGTCGTATAAATTCATACATCAAATTATTGTAATAGAATTGTTTTGTTTTATCAAAATAAATTATCAAATAGCTTTGTGTAAAATTGTTCATCTAATGAGTGCTATTAAATTGTCTTGTATCAAAATGAATTATTGTTTTTTTTTGTTTTTTTGCTCACAGTTTTCTTTAAATTGAATTTTGTGTTCCCCATGTTTCGTCCAAGTCCGGTCCCCGAAATTTGAAAAATAATCTTGCTAGGGGAATAACTCTAATTTTTTAAATGCATGTTGGGCTTTTATGATCCATAAAACTACCAAATAAAGAAAAACAAAAAACACCTTAACTACTAAGAAATTAAAACAAATTAGACTTAACTGAAATACTAAAAAAAACAAAAAAAAAAACAAAAACTGCCATATTTTCAACTATATTTTCAGTATCTTTGCTCATGTTTAACAATGTTTTTAGACACGTTCTACTAATGTATTGATTTTTTCAGACTGTTGTTCGTAATGTCCTTGGGGCAGGACGTCCTCATGGAAGAAGGTTTCAAGGTGCAACGTCCGAAAGGTTGAGTTCAAAAGATGAATCAAAATGTGGAGAACAGTCAAAAAAATCTATACTTAATGGTGATTTCCCCATCTAAAAAAATCAGACAGTAAAGATTTCAAGTTTGTTGACAATGATGATGGTTTTCACTGCCTGTACCATGCAAGGCTAAACTGTGTGTAGTATTATCTTACCTACTTTTAAATTGAACAACCGTAGCCACCAAAGGTGTTGAAGGGTCCTGCCTTTTTTTTATGTGCGTGTGTTCTAGTGATCGTGGCCATACCAATTGGTCTACAGACTTGGAAACTTGCATTGATGGGATCCTTGTAAAAATATTTTACTTTCATTTTTGGAAAAACAGGCTTTTTTTTATCTTTTGGGGGCCTTATTTTGACGGGTTTATTAATAAAACCTAGATTCTGGAGAATCTAGATATTTCTAGATATACGTTTCTACTCTATTTTAGATGTTTTCCTTTGGAAAACGCCAGTGATGTCAGAAATAGAATTTATTCTGACCATATTTATTCTTCAATGGAATATTTTTTACATAACTTCAAAGTTTAACGCTATAGTTGTTCAGTTATTGACTGTAATGGCGAGTATTAGTCAACTTTATAAATGTCTTGCTGTAATCGGAACATATTTTGATATTTTGCTCGACTATTATATATAAAACAGTGGTTTCCAACCTGGACGATACTGCCCACTAGTGTGCGATTTAAGCTTTCAAGCGGATAGTAGATCAATTACTGTATTCGGTGCAATAAAGTATTTTAAAATTTGGAATGTGATATCGTTTTTAGTAATGGCTAACAGTGCCTTATTACAAAGATTGCCAACTAAGACAGTGCCTTTATTTCATTTATTGTCTTGATATATGGTAAATACGTTGTCTATTTACTTTTTGGGCCTTTGTGTGAGTTTTTTTTTTTTTTTTTTTTTTTTGCATACAGTTGCCCAGTTATCTGGATATGAGACCTACGTATTTCTGACAAATCCAGACACTTTTAGTCATTCGAAATGGCTGTTAAGTGGAATCCTGGATTTACAATATCAGTGGATGGTACGGAAATTATACAAAAGTGGGCATAAAGAAGTTGGTGACCACATTATACGTATATTCGATAAGAAATTGCTAAAACGTACCAAAGTTTTTTTTGGTAATACTAACCGGGGAAGACGAATTTCTTTTTTAAAGTACCAATTTGGAACGAAAACAACTCACTGACAACCCTGCCTGGAAGTAAAGAAGCCTAAATAGTATTACACGAAGAATAAGCTGAAGAAAACGAGTCAAATATCAATGATTGAGAGAACATATTACTTTATCCCATGTTTAATCGAGAAATAAAAGAGGTATGGATTGTAACAAGAGCAGAAGTTCGTGAAAGATTCGTGCATATTTTGGAAATCCAGTAGAAATGGTCATTTTATCTTGTCAAGCAGGTCATGCATTCAGTCTCATACCTATAGCGGTGAAGAACGATCTCCGAGGAATCTGAAAAAGCTCTCAAATCAAAATGATAACATTGACGGCACCTTCGATTCTTATCATGACTCTGCCTGTATCCGAAAAGACTGCACACATCATCAGATGACTCGCAAATCTCACGCCATTCGCCGTGGTAATGAATTCTTAAGATGTTTTTCACAAGCCCTGCCCTACATGGGGGAGGACTGAGTGATCCGTTAAGACATTTTGTTACACTTATTTCCGGCACAGTCTTCGATCGACACACAAAATAGACCTGGCTCCCATTTACAACCTGTGCTCCAAAAGGGATGATTTCGTACGTTGCTTTTCGTCGGAAAGATAAGATTTGGTGTTGATTGGGAAGTGTACACATTTGGGTACAGATAGGTGGTTCACTGTCCCATCTTAGCCTGGTCGTACACGATAGTTTTCGCTGACCGACGAGCTGATATCCTGGCAGACAGGAATATTCAACCGTGGAAGAATCTTTCGACAAAATATATTCCCCGTTCGCTATTTTCACAGCGGTACACGCCTTTCTGCAGCGGATGGGTGGCCTCCATTGTCCCGCTATGCAGGTGGAAAATCCAGATACTGATAACGGTGTGTAGCCTGGTTTGCAGGTGAAAATAACGCGCTGACCCTGTTGGATCAGGGCCCCTATCGAGAGGTACCTAAACCCTGGAACCAAACGTACACCTTCTGATCGATTTTCAATATTAAGGACGGGACACATTTTCTTGCAAACTGGTGCTGTGTTATTCCATCGGCCATCATCTTGACACCGTAGAACTGCATCTCCAATTAAAGAATATGCAATTTGGCAGCTGAATTCAACAGTTTGATTGGTAGCTGTTTCTCCCAGGTGAGACACGAAACCATGTCTGGGTGACGAGAGCGAGGAACAGAAGGAAACGATACAGGTCGGCGGTGGCGAGTTCCAGAGACCATTTTCTTCACAGAACAGTTTGTCGGTGCCATTAATGCTGAAACCGGCGGAACACCAAAAGTACACAGTAGTGTTGTAAACGTTGTCGTCAGTTGAAATGTGACCCCCGGGAGGTGCTGTCAGACGAGGGCAGGTGGTTCTCTCGCAGTGAATTTTGTTGAAAATCCATTTGCTATGTTCGCATTGTACTCTCAAAGATCCGGGGCTTTCGGTCATTTTGAAATAGCGATTGCACGCCTGAAATAATGTGAGATTTTTTGTGGCATGATCCAAAAAATATTGCAAGTGACTGTTTGGAGAAGTTGGGAATGATCCACAGTTGAGAAAGCTTATTATCTGACCAACGATGTCATCGCTTGGAATTATCGGGATGCTTGTCTGGTTTGTATTGTGTTCGGCTTCAGACCCATTCATCAGTTCATATCCTTTACGAATCAGCGCTTTTTTTATTTCCCCAATGATTTCGTTTGGCTCAGTTGAATAATTCATTCCAGAGCTTGAGCGAAATAATAGGACTAGAAAGACCATCAAAAATATTTGATAAGAAGAGCGCATGTTGGGACAGTTGCATCCACACGAATAGAACGTCTGTCTCCTGTTCTGTGCTCGGTCTCCGCAACTTTCTGTTTTTATACGCCTAATATTGAGGTCAACTGACGTTAGTAGTCATTGGAGGAGCTTTCACTTTTTGTAAGTGTGCACTTCTGCAAAATAGAATTTGCTTCAGTAGACATGATACAAAACAAGGGCTAGATCAACATGACCCTTAACGAAGAGAAAGTAGGGTGAGGGGAGCAAAGTTTTTTTTTCTTTGGAGTTATTTTGCCTTGTAGTGACCAGATCAGGTTTCCGATAAAACTTAATAGGCTAGTGTACAAATGCCGTAAAAAATGATTGAAATATCCAATTTTGTTCGACTATTTGTTGTAAGAGTCTAAAATAATAAGAATCGTGTCCCTTTTGGTCTTTGAAAGGATAGCTTGCCGCGATAACATTAATATATTGAATAAAATGAATATGAAAAAGTGCTGAAAATTTGCATTTCATCTGCTTTCTTGGATATGAGTAAACAATTTGCACAACTGTTACTTTATCTAAAAATATGATCAGCTTATATGCAATTTTCAATGTCTATTTGTTTATATCTCTGTTTGTGCTCAAATGGGGAGATCTCATTGGTTGATTTACCTTCTTATTATGACATAAGAATAGAAATTTCGCCAAAGAAACTCTTAAGACTTCATGTCTGATCATCACACATTAAAACAGCTTGAAATGGAGACATGAAAAAAAATTAAAATTAGACTATTCAAATTGATGGAAACAAATTACCTAATAAAATAGATTTAGGCTCTTTAGCGCCAATCCATAGGAAAATAATGTCGTTATTTTGAAAGTCATTGACGCAATAATACAACAAAGTGTAGACCCCGTGTACGTCAGAGCACTACAACGTATCTACCAACACAGCAGTTTCATCGTCAAGCTACAAAAAGACTCTGAGCCCTTTTAACTAGAAAAAGGAGTGAGACAAGGTTATACCAGCTCAACCAAACTCTTCACAGCCTACCTTGAGATGATCTTCCGAAACTTAGAATGGGAACACAAAGGAATCAGGATAAATGGGGTATACCTAAATAATGCCCGTGAGTGTATGCACCGAGATAACTCGACAACTGGCCATTGTACGGAGTTAACGTTCGCCATCTCCGCGCTCATTTGAGTCAACAGGTCTCGATATGAGGTGGATGTTGTATTTACAATAACAATCTCTACTGAAATGAATACAATTTTGTGACCGTAAAAAGTGACGAGTTCATGACGCAATGTGTGTTTGTAATCATTTCGATGTAGTTATAAATAATAAGTATGGAATAAAATGGAGAGAGAGAGAGAGAGAGAGAGAGAGAGAGAGAGAGAGAGAGGGGGGGGGAGAGAATCAGGTTTTTTTTCTGCCGATCTCCTCTACAGAACAAGATTAAATCAAATTATAGATATGTGTCGTAACAGCATTTAAAAAATACGTTTTGACTGTTATTACGATTAACGATGATATTTCTATTCTGATCGTTGCCGTTAATGATGAAAATAAATAAAGAACAGACTCGTTATTTCAAGTTTGAACCTTCTGGAAATTTCCATGAAACCTGGGTGCACCTTTTGAACGTCACAAATGCTGAATTTTATTCATTTTCTGCTTACACATTGGTTCGGACATTTTGAGGGAGATTAACTGAATCTTAAATTAAATAAATTATAGATCATTTCGCATAATATTTTCCTTATAAAACTGATGATGACTTGGGAAATTCTCAGGGTGTAAAAAGTATAAGGGTGGTAGTTTAGTATATGGAATGCAAAATTTATAACTGACTCTAAGATAGATTTTAGTCAGCTAATTAGCTGATTGACCCCAAAAAGGTAAGTAGCGTCATTGATTTGATATGATTATTATTTGACTACATTTTTAAGGTCATTATTTATACTTTGATATTAGACTGGTTGCAGAACCCCGAGTTTCAGCAAAAGTGGGAAGAAAGCTCTCGTTGAACCTTTTTTTTATGTTAGTGGCTGCAGGTAAACGTCCACTATCATATATTTAAAAAATCCCCATAGACCTCATTGATATTTTTATGACTCTTCCACTTTCCTCAGTCAAACGATTTGGGTGCGTTGATAAGGATTCAGTTGTAGTGTTCCCTCCGTTCAGACAACTCTGCTACAACTCCGACGCCAGCAGTATCAAGACAAGAAAGCTCCCACCTTTTACTATCTCTTCAACTAACATTACTTCTCACGATCGATCGTACTAATGTTACCCGTACATGTACCTCATCTTTATTCTTGTATTAAACATACGTCTCTTGTCTGGCCATAATTCTTGAATGTGTCCATTCCTCTTTATTTCAATGCGCGTCCAACTTCAGATTCGGCGCTCATTCCATTCCCTTCTCTTCTTACAGCTTCCTTCCTTCCACAGCTACAGGGCCGGCGCACTACACATCACACACGAGGATCCAAAATCCTCGTCTCTCAACAATCCATCGCTGTTCGAATTCAACAATAGACACCCTGACGCGAAAACTAGTGTTGATTCCACACAAAAAGACTCCACATCCTATACAGTCTTTGAAACTCACTTTTTAATGCCCCTGGATCGAAAGATCGGGGGAAAAATGTTTTTGGTTCGTCTATCCCCAACTTTAACCTTGGCCACAACCATCCATCACTAAGAGGTAAAGACTTCATATTTGGTATGCATACACCTCCAATGGGGCCCTTTCGGGTGGGGTGGATTTGGGAGGGGATGGAGTTTGGATGGGAGTGGGGTTAGGGGTGTTGGTGACTGACCAGCCAAGGTTATTTGTGCTTCACAAACACATCTTGTTCAGAAAAATTATGCCATATTTGCCTTAACTATATTGCTACAAGTATCAAAGCATATTAAGCGAAAGGCACGGTTAGGGTTAGGGTTAGGGTTAGTTGGAAGTCGTTGAAAAGGAGATATCAATAAACGTATTCTCCAAACGTCAGCCCTGAGTGGATTCGAATTCGAATCAATACTGCAGTATTCCATTCATATCACCAACTTACATCTATTCTAACCTTCTCTGGCTGTTTGCGTCGCTTTTCAATAAGACAAGGCTACTAACACCAGATTGTCCAGGCTTCTAACAGCATATCTTGAAATCACAAGATCGTGAACCAATAAAATCGGATGTGCTGATTCTAGCGATCATAGACCTCAGTCTAAGTGATGATACTTGTATCTAATCAACCTTTCTCTACATTGAAGATCAGGCAAGTCGCCTTGACTTGAAATTAGCTTGGTCAAAGTAACCAGAGCAGAGGACATAACTGAGACTATTCTCCCGTAAGAAGGGTTTCATTTCCTTATGAGCGCCCCTAGAAGTTTATTATAGATGACCAAAGAATCAAGATTTGAGGAAGCGTTGGAGCAAGTATATTAACCGAGTTCAGTTACTCCAATGATGAGTGGCACGACCGTTACAAGACCCTTTCGTGTACTTTCTCTGATTGAAGCAGCATTGGCAACAACGGTACTCATGGTAGTATTTCCACAAGATGAAGAACTGAAGAGATGATAATTCAGATATTGAGCCATAGACAGACGAGGTACAGTCACTTACAGAAACTATTAATAAGCCATAGAGATAGATGAAGATCAAATGTTTCTGGATCATAGTCAAGTGAAAGCATCGGAAATTAATGTCAGTGATGCCCTGAACCAGAACATTTCTCCAATTGCTTCAGCTGAATCAGTCATGGAGCGTGTCATGAATTCATTTATCATGACATCACGAACAGCAAAGATTAGGCCACCTTGCTTGGAGTAAAGCATGTAGCCAGGTTCTGAAGTTGAGGGTAATAAATATATAAGAATGGTGCTTGGTTATGTATCAAATAATTTTCGATTTCAGGTTATTCATGTGTTTTGACATTTATATGTATCTATCCGGACTTCACCCATCCCGAACCTTTCATAGTAAAAATTATAGGATAAAAAGAAGCCTAATTGTAGTGATTCATAATTTCTCCTTTGCATCTGATCTCTTGGGATCCACGTTGTGAGTCTTGATGTTCAGTGGTCGTCTGACATTCTTCTAACATGTCCATCCCATTGCCATTTGTGTTTTCTAACTGTTTCTATGATATCTCGGACTTCTGTCTTTTCTCTAATATACTGTGCTGTCAAATCATGTGAGGTTTAGCATGATTCTATCATGTATACGTTGCATTGTTCTAGGTTTGAAGGTCAATCTTTTGGTTAGGTACCATGTTCCAGCCCCATAGGTGACTATCGGTAGTATACATTGGTTGTATACGCTTCTTTTTAGGACTAAATCAGAACATGAAGAAGATATTGCTATAACGGAAGTACATAATTGTTATTATAAATTTAAAATAAAAAAAAGAAAGTTTTATTGAAGGCTCATAAATCTGAAATAAGAATACAAAAAAAGTTTCTTCCTTTCAATTATCTGACATTTTAAACGTAAAATGAAAATAAAACGAAGCAATACACGATGAAATAAAAGAAATAGCAATTAAAAAATTATTGAAAAGGCACCAATCTTGAATAATGTGTTCGGGTGGGGGTGTTGAACGCCCCTTTGCCCCCTCCAGCTATGCAGAGAGAGAGACTAGGAATGTGGGATGATCATGTGTATGCTTTGACGGAACTCCTTGACCTTTTTTGTAACATCAGGACATACTACTTATACAAAGTGTGCTCGTCTCTTTTGTTCAGGAAATACACAATCTTCCTAGAAAACATTCCTGGATGAAGGAGTTCATTGGGGAGAGGTTTCGTGCAGTAGAATGTCATTGTAGAGGTTCGTTGTGCATAAATGTATTGCCATTCACGAGGCCACCGACAGGAAACAGATATTGTTGGAAATGAGACACTGACACGTAGACACAATCAGTCCATTGCAAATGTCTCGTTTTGCACAACAGATGACGGAAATTCCTACCTCCATGCCCAAGGACACATTTGCGAAGAAAATAAGCTAGTCTGAATTGGGGAGAACAAAAAAAAAACCTTTGAAAACTTTTCCTTTCTCAGAATTTTTCACTTGAAAAAATTCCCCAAGGTCAGGGGTTGGCCCACAAGTGGACAATTGTGGTGTTCTCTGTGGGCCATGTCTAAATCAAATTCAAATTTTCTATATTTGTGGGCCTTTGAGCAGTTGATGAATTTTACTTGGTCTTTTCTGTCACGATTTGTTTGAGCTTTGCTTACATGAGAATTGCATTGTATAATTTATTTACTATAAAAGTAGATGATTGCCATTACAGCAACGAAAGACCACAATCTTCACACTGACACTTGTTTTTTCTTCCTGAGAACTATTGATTAATCGCTATTAAAAAGTGTGTAAATACATAAATATAAACACTTTATGTAGATTTTTATATTACCTTTTACTTGCAGAGCAAATATTTGAAATTTATAGGTATCAAAGGCAAGTTTCCATATGAAAGAGACAACATAAAATATAGGAAGGCTATGGTCAAAACTAGAGAAGTCAAAAGTTGGCCATTACAAAAAGATGTTGCTGGCCTCTGCATTGAGTTCATTGAGTATGCATGCAAAATTTTGCTGGGCTACAACCATGTTTATATGGTTCCTATGAAGTGACATACAAACAGAGAGACAGATAGTGTGACACATCCTCTCACTTATAGATTCTTTGTAGGTAGTGATTTTCTGAATAGTAAAACATTTGAACAAAACATTACAAGGTATGTGTCATAATCTTGAATACTTTTAAGCTTATGTTGCAATTACTCATAAGTTATCTACCCTTTGACCATCAATATATTCTCGTATTCCATGGACAACACCCCTTGATCGGAACTCTTTAGTTGGGATGACGAGTCAAGTTCTATTACTCATGAAAGTCTTTTGTTAAGATAAAACCAAGTCATATTTGATTCATTATAATTTAATGACACTTCTTGAAAATTATATAAGTGACCAATTCAAACAATTACAAACATTAACGAAAACAATTCAGCATTTGCAAGCTCATTTTTTTTTAATGAATAACTTGGATAAATGTAGGTCATTTGGGACAAATGATATATGAACAGAGCAATTTAGAAAGTTAGTTTGAATTCATAATAAAATTCAGGGAAAAAGTGTGCCTGATCAATGTTTCTCTATTCTGATGAGCCTGTGATTTTTATCAAGTTTAAAATCTTTTTTATCACTTGAATCAATGTGTATGTTAATGTTGAATACGTATTTTAAATGTAGATTTTATACCTAGATGTACATAAAGGCATTTTTATTTGATGATTTTTTTTGACTGTTATTATGCTAGTAGACTTATAACTCGTTATTATTGAAGTTTTTTCGGCCCTGAACAGCAGTTGTGTTTATCCAAGAAGGTAGATTGGTTTTCAAGTACAACCAATTTCAAATTTGGACATAATGCTACTCAGGTGGACTGTTCAGCTTTGGTACAATAGGTTTAGATCTGGAAATATAAAAACCATATCAAGAGAAACTAAAATCAATCATTAAAGAAGAATAATCAACAGTAGCGACCAATGACCCACAAACGTCAGTGCGAGCATTTTCTGGAAACTTTGGACTTTAAAATGCAACCATATCCTGTCATCGCAAGGCAACAGAGAAGGTTCATAGAGTTGGAAAAATGGGTCCCACATGAGCTGAATGCAATGCTCCATGACGGAGTCAGACCCTGCATAACTCAGCTGACTGTCTCTTAGCTCTGAGAATCGGAATATGAAGTCTTATAGCATCCTCCATATTCACCTCACGTTTCTCAAACAGATTAGCACCTTTTTAAGCATTTTGAATATATCTAGAATAGAACGTCCACCTATAGGAAAGCCATAATTCATGCTTTAAATGAATTTGCGACAATTGAATCTAAAGAATTTTACTGAGATGGCATATTATCATTAAAGAGTAGTTGAAAAATGATTATTGCTTCAAATGGGTCATATTGTGATGAAATGTTCACCGTTGCTCGGAAAAAAATTCAGGTATAACAACACAGCAAAACATTGATATTTTATATAGATTTTATAAATTTAGGCGTAGGAAGGGATTTCGCTTGTGCGCCCACTCAGTCGGTCTCGCACAAAGTCCCGGGCAGATTCAAGTGCACCCTCGAGCAAACTCAAATAGCCTAACGTAAAACCTTTGAAAATTATTTCTCTCAAAACTGAGAGTTCATATGTTCATCTTTGGCGTTAGTAGTTTGCACGTCAAAACCGACCATTGTATTTATATAGTGTCCAAGTTTTTGCTAAAAAAAAAACATGTTTTATTGTCAAGTTAGGGTCAGACTCCCTTAAAAAGATATTGCCAATTTGGCATAAGTACTGAGAGAAAGAGAAATTATTGTCTGCAAATTTCCTTCGGCGAAAAAAAGTACGGGTCCAGTTCAGCATTATAGTTACATTATAAATAGAACCCCCATAAAACCTTTAAATTTTTTTTCTCCCAACCGATGAATTTACGGAAGATTTGAAGGTCTACAATAGGAATTAAGAAAATGAATTTGAATTTTTCTCCGTCGGAGTATGAACTAAGTGAATTTACAAGATTTCTGTGCAATATATCATTCAATTTAGACAACGTTAATAGAATAAACAATGAAAGAAAATGGGGCTGCTTCAGGAATCTATATATCAATTGTGTAACGATGGGAGATCATTTCAAATAGATCTCGATGTAATATAACGCAATTTATAATTCACTCCGTTGGATTACATATATCTATTTTCGAGACATCATTGTCGCGTCGGAAGGGACTAATAGACCGAGAATAAACGAGATGAAACGTTGGGATGAAAACAGTTATTTGGGCCTTTTCATTACTGGCGACTGTTTAGCTCAATGGTATATATATATATATATATATATATATATATATATATATATATATATATGAAATGCGTACATTAGTTATAAACGCTCAATAGTTCGCTTTCTTTGTTGTTCTCTTTTATTAATCTCAAAAATTGATTTTATAAAAAAAAAGAATGATATGACATAGTGTGACGTAAGAGAGAAAAATGTTCCTATTTCTTTCCCCACTCTATATCGTGTCTTCTCATCATCATCTGAACGCTACGAACCGATTCAAAATAGACCGAACGAAAAGAATTTTGCCATTCATAGAACAGTCGACTTTCGTCGCAGTTGAAAACCTAATATTTGAAAAGAGAGTATTTTAATCTGAACGGATATTTAGAAAAAGAAAGAAAGATATGACCTCTTCTGTTGACTTAGTCTAATAGCTGTAAATTCAGGTCTTACTTTCGTTGAGCAATAATAACCATTTGTAACGAGGTTTTTTTAAAAAATTGTTTTTATCGCTGGATGAACCGAAGACCTAAATTCACTGCTACTTAACATTTTCGTCGTAATTGACAATTTGTGGGTCTAGGTTGATTGAAACAGATTACGGATTTCCGTTTCCAATGGTCAAATAATATTCTGGCATTTACATGAATACCAAATCTAATTGGACCGGTTGAGAATTTTAGCTGTAAACAAGTCCGAGAGCCTGGTTGACTCCAAGAGCTGACAACATGGGCAATCGCCTGGGCGCCCAGTGCTAGGTGCACGTCTGTTAAGCGTACGAGACAGTAAGAATTTCCAAATGCAAATAGGAAAATGAAAAAAAATGATTAAATTGAACATAATAAAAACCTTTAAATTTTTTCTCACTGATGTGAAATTCAGGTTTTTCAGGAATATCTGACCGTTGAATACTTTTTTTTTTTTTAACTTAACTCTTTCGTCAATCATAGTGCGAAAAGGTAACGACTCTAATGTAAGTGAGAAATGCCCATTACATTACTTCAATTATTTTTTATGCTTGAATCTCCCCCCCCCCCTCGTCTTAATTTTCGTCAGAATATTTCCCCCCGTTGGGATCAAACCCTGTTCAAACCCCTGGACCCATCTCTGCAGAAGAGGAAGCATAACGATTGGACTTAGTCAAGGTTGACAAGACGGGTAACAACTTTAATGCCACTTCTCTCTTGACAGTTCAGCTAGTTATGGAAAAGTGTTTGCCCGAGTGTTCACTCATCCGTTCTGTCATGACAGTGACGAGACATTTCATTCAGATCGGAAATAAAGAATAAGCTCTGAGTGAGATTTGAACTCGCATTTCTTTTAGCCCGGGGGAGTCTGTCTAGGCAAGTTCAAGTCTCGCCCGGAGCTTATTCTCTATTTTCCGATCTGTACTGTTTGCTCATTGCTGTAGATAAACGGTCTGAGTAGTTGCAATGGAAAAGCAATTAAAATTAAGACGAGAGAAATATTCATCGAAAAACTAGAAAACACCCGGAGAGTACATACCAAAGCCATTGTCAGGGGGGGGGGTAATTGTATATGAATCTGCTAAAAAATTTTGATTATTTCTTTCGTAGCCTAATGCCCACCTTTCCACAAAATTCCATTGAAACTCATTGGGAACCTTTGAAGATATAGTGTGGACAGACATGAATTTTGGCGATATCATGTACCCTGAACATGTAGCGGCAACGTAGGAGAGGAAATTGGACACGTATCTACTTCAGGATTCAATAAGTCATTTCGTAGCCTACTGTCCATCCCTTCACAAAATTTTTATTAAAACTCATTGAGAACTTCTGGAGATATCGAGTCGAGAGCCATGAGCGTAAACATAAATGTATGAGGAAAAAAAACAACAACAAAAAAAAAACCCGGAAAAATATCTCTCAATCAAAAAGGTTTCTTGATCTGCTTGAAAATTTACCCAACTTTTTCCCACCCGGTTCATTGCTTACCCTTCAATAGAAATTTCATTGAAATCCAACGAGTACATTTGAAGATATATTGTAGACAGACGGGAAGACGCTCGAATACACAAACCTTTCCAACTTAGTCAGCCGAGGTGATTATGGTTGAAAATGCCCAGTTCAATAAACAAATTAATTAAGGTAGGATTTCATCAAGATATCTGGTGAGGCAAAAAAAGCGCAGGGATAAGTGGCATCGCCGGTCCCGTTTTCGCAGTCGGGACTGCTTACATTGCTTTCGTACTGATCCCCCTGGGAAAGACATGAATCCAACTCTCCCGGTGCACAATCCCAGTTATCATGACCATGATCTTGTCACTTGATTACCAAGATAGTAAAAAAAAAAAAAAAAAATAGTTTGTAAGCGAGTATATAGGCAATTCATTCTTCTTATTGTCCAGATTGTGGCAGCAAAATAATGTCTTTGTCCCCTGTCCGCTTGGGCAAATAAAATTCAGTGAATAGGTGGACATGACATATTTATTCGTTTTGACCAGAAAATTCGTCGCAACTAACGGTCATTTGATTTGTGATATTTAACGTCATTGAGGTTCTTTTACGTTGAAAATTAACCGAATAGAAATATCGATAAAAATAATTCCAACAAATCCACAATATTTTTTAACTGATGCGCAAAGTTTCACAATTTAGAAACTTATATTACGTCAAATAATGCAAAAAGAAAAAAAATTTAATTCAAGATGGATGATGTTCAAAAATATATGATTTAGACTAACTGAAAACCTAACTTCAAAATTTTCAACAAGATTTCCCAAGTATTGATTTATTGCAGATTTTTACTGGTAATTACCAAAACGGACTGAAAACATAACCAAACAGAAAACCTTAGTCAACACTTAAAACTGAATAACACATCAACATTTAAGAGAGATTCTCACTCGTATGTTCAACCGATAATCATAAACCATATTCTATTGATAAGTTAAACCCCCAACTCACACAAACTAAAAAGGTCCTTAAAAAGGTAAAAATTTGGAATAATATTTGAGAACAAATTGATGAAGATTTAACATAATGATATTTTAAAGTCTGCGTTGGAGGGGGGCATTTGTGCCTCAAGTCTTATAGCATTTCTGCCATTCACCCAGAACGATTCCTTGTAACAGATTTTTCTTGCGACAGATTTTTCACGAACCTCATTTCAGTGGAGGAAAACATTTTCTTGTTCCTAATTTCATGGTCTTGGAATATTAAAATGAAGAGAAGGAATTGGTTCTAGTAAAATTCTATTCTCCAAGTGAGATTTCATGGAAAATGATTCAATAGAAGCCCATGACCAGTCGCTTCGCTGACGGTTATCATAAATGTACAAAAACGTGCTCGACAGATGACTGCAAATGCTACAGTAAGTAGGACAGACACGATAGTAAGCTTGACGGAAAAAAAAGTCAAGTAGTTTAATTGAAAGGTAGGATAGGGGGGGGGTGAAAGAAAGGTAGTTTAAAGAGAGCTGGGAAAGAGGAAAAGTTAGGTAGTTTGATTAAAAGATATGAAGGGGAGCGAGAAGAAAAGAAGCGTAAGAAGGGAAAAGGGTTGGTGGCTACTATTGATACTATTTCATATGCGATTTATGAGAAAAAAAATCTTCTCACGTGATAGATAGGAAATACCACGGTGTATGAAGTTCAAGGAGTCCCATAATTTAGTGTTTGGGCCCCGAATAACCTTATCAGTGACCGATGAGCCAGACACTGCACGTAATCAGCTCATTTGCCCCGTATCGTTCAATCCCGTCCCAAATTCACTTACACCTTTGTCAGAAGAGAAAAAAAAAAGGGTGTCCTGACACCTGGGTAGTTCCCACAAAACAGCCAGATAAGAGAGACTGAAAAGCGGTCGTTATGATTATAAATCAGCAGAGGCTCGGTTAACTTATTGACCTTCTCTTTGAAACCGTCAGTCAAAACTTGTCACCAAGACTATCAACATAGGTTTCTTCAGTTTTAAAGCTAGTTTAGCTGATTGGTTTAGTATGTATCAATCACGCGTACAAGCTGCATCATTTTAGCAAGAGTGCTGAAAAATTGAAACATTTGCGCTTTACTGTGACTTTTTTCGAAATTCCCCCCAATAGGCTTTTAGTTGGAAGGGGGGGGGGTCAATTTGAAATATAAGTTTAAAGTAAATTGGCCCCTTCGTCTGTGTCCGACGGTATTTACGCTTGCTTTTGGAATTCCCGATTCTTTCTAGAGATCACAGCCCAACGAAAGACAGGAGAAGTAACTCATTTAATGATCACCCCTTTTCACATTTTTTTCTTATTGATCACCCAAACAAGACATGTCGTCAAAAGATGTTGGTCATGTGACGGGTACTATTGAGTGACTAATCAGACCTGTCTCCTTTTCTTCTTCTACAAAGGTCACGACAAGTGGGAGAGAAATTTGACCGTCTGGAGAAAATATCTGGTAATGAATTAGACATGAATGAATTAAAGCAGTTTTGTCATCTGCGTAAATCCCACAGACCAGGTAGACGGATAAGATAGAGTGAAAAGAGGTCTACAAAAATGGCTGGTAAGTGTTTGATTACGTCTAGACGAGAGCTTCTCAAAGAGATCACGTAAAGATCATTTGAAACCCTTCTTTTGTGAGTAATTAGAAATTAGTTTTAACAATTCATTTTTTAAAAGCTTTTCTTTTTCGTAAACGGGTGAATCTTAGAATGAAATCTACTGAATCAACGATTCTTTTGGCGTCTCTCCGCAGAGTAACAAGGGATGCAAAATTAACTGATTAAAAGTAATTAGTTTTTTGTCACGTTTAATTTTCGCTGGACTTGAGGCGGACAATGCTTTCCCACGCTAAGTTATCAGTGAAGTTCCGAAAAGGTCACGCGTTGACCTGACAGAGAGATTTAGTGCCGTTATCTTGCGTCGGATTTTTATGGTCGGCGCTTGAGAGTTTGTGGATGAATTTTCCCGTGAGAGAAAGTCGGAATACGGAAGTGCCGGAAAATGATACCACATGACCCCGACTGGCCAATAGAATCGCAGCTTTCTCTCGGCGTTGCTTTTGAAATAACTTCAGTTAGGATAGTTTTTGACTCCGGGCGAGTAAGACATCTCCCTGTCCCGCTAGGGGCTGGGGCCAACGAGACGACAGGGGTTTGAGATGTTTACCTTTTCACTCTTTTCGTCTTTCCGTAGAATCAGATGGCGTGACTGATGATCAGTTCAGAACTCGGCAAGGTAGACCGCTTCATCTACCTAGAACAACGAATCTCCATGAGATCCTCAAAAGAGGAAGAAATCAAGCGAAGAATCACTCTGGGATGGCAAGCCTTCGGCAGGGCAAGCTCAACTTTCAAAAACCAGACAATCCCAATAATCCTAAAATGAAGAGTATACAACCAATGCATCCTTCCGATAGTCACTTATGGAGCTGAAACATGGAACCTAACCAAGAGACAGGCCTACAAACCGAGAAGCATGCAGCGTGCGCATGTAAGAATCATGCTCAGCCTTACATGGAGTGATTACAAGACAGCACGGTAAATCAGGAAGAAAACGGGAGTCCTAGACATCATAGAAACTATTAGAAAGCTTAAATGACAATGGGCAAGCCATGTTGTAAGAATGAAAGACAACTGATGGACATCACGACTCACAACATGGATCCCCAGAGATCACATGAGAAACCGAGGCCGACAGAACACAAGATGGAGAAATGAACTAGACAAATTCAGAAAATACTGGCTCCGCAGCGCCCATGATAGAGAAATGTGGCGAATCCTGGGGAAGGGCTATGTCCGACGACGGACGTTGGAAGACTGATGATGATGATCAGAGTTTATAACTCCCAACCCCCTGCCCCTCTCTCTCTGTGCCCCTCTCTCTATGCCCCCCCTATCACTCTCTGTACTCTTGTCCGAAATGTCGCTGCTATTATAGTTTGATCACTGTGATCCACTCATCCAAGGAATAAACATCTTGAAACCAACATCCAACGATGGCGTTTGAGTCTTCATTTGACGTACATATCTACTACGACTCGAATGCACACGAACCGATACATCTGGAGATTCTGGATCCTTCAGAATACGAATGTTTTTAATAAACTATACCTGTCAAAATGAGACTCAAAACGGATCAAAAAAGCTTCTTTTTACAATTTCCTGTCGAATCTATTTAGAAGGGTCTAGTGTAATACTGGTGCCAAATTATCAAGTCTGATGACAAAACGCTGGCAGATACTAACACAGAAAAACAAGCGCGTATGAAAAGGGATAAAATCCTTTATCACCATTGGGGGTTATGCCACAGCTGTTCAACAAAAAACAATTATTCCATGAGTTGTTCAGAGATCATCATCGGAGACTAATTCATCTGGACGAGTATCCCCATCTTGGTTTTATGATAAGTCTTGCTGTTGTATCCTCCATCCTCATCCGGGTGTCTCTCATAGTTGATACCCTTCCGGGAATTTAGAAGCGAACACTTTCAGTCCGCAGGAGTTGATTGTCCTCATTCCGCTGTCCAGGCCAACAGATTTGTCGCATCAGTTAATTCGCTCATTTTTCCGTCCTTGCGATGTTTATTGTCTGCTATTTTCACTGAACCAAAGTTTAAGACTTTTCCCAAGGGGTGCCATGAGATCAATCCGTGGAGACTTGAGACCGTGGACGACATTAAGGAGATCGCGACCAGGAAACTGACGTCGATCCCGAAAGAGACTATTTTGAAAAGTGGAAGAGACGTTGGGATGTGTATGTGAGACCCATAGGAGAGCATTATGAAGGGACTATGGTGCTATTGCCCTAGGTAGGTTATTGTTTCGTTAATATTAAATTGCTGGATCCTATCAATACAGACCAGAATCTAATCATATAATACGCCACCTGAATGACATTATATCTTTTGTCACATTTTTCTGTTAAGGAAGATCAACTATTATAGATAAGTCTCCCTTATATATATATATATATATATATATATATATATATATATATATATATATATATTGAAAATGCGTAAAAAAAATCTGGGATCATTCTGGTTGAATATGAATAAGAAAATGCAGAAGTGCTTTATGTCTTTTTTAGTATAATGCTGTAGCAAAATTATTCAAATACTGCCGTTATTTTTTGACCACACGGGTAAACTAATAAGTAATAATAGTGGTCATAATCGCAGTGATAGCTGTGGCAGTTATAGTAGAATTGGCAGTTGGGGATAGACGTGAAATTGTCGTCGGCTGAACAGATGGTTCTTTTCCATGAAAGATGGTACTTTGTCGTTGACGACGTCTGCTGTCTCGAAACCAACAGCTTTATATCGACACTCAAAGAAAGGGGCACTTTGTAGTTGATAATCAGACCGTCGTTAGAATAATTCTCCACTGTGAAGGCAAGACCAGAACGTTTCCAGTGTCACTCACCTTCCAATCTTAATCAGAAAATCTCATTCAGCCACGACTTAATTTCCTTATGTTTTTGATTACTTTCGTCTTATTCTCTTACGTGTACGATTTTATGCATCAATCATTTAGTTTCATGACATCATCTTGTCTCCACTGAAAGGTTATACATGCGTTCTCCGTTATAATACGGTTGTTGGGGTGCAAGGAAGCCAACCACGTTATAGCTGAGCTGAGATACAATTTAGCTATTTTGGAGCAAGATCTATCTATTTTGGAACCAGGTTATTATTTGGGGCTTACCGATCCACTTCAGGTTGCGATTCAGAGCAAACTGCATTTCAACGAACCGTCTTATAAAGAGGGAGGCCCGTAGGTTTGAAGAATATTTGTCTACTTTGAAGTTAGAAACCGTGGGTGATTTTCTACTCTGAAATTAGAAAAGGTAGAAAGGAAAACAAAAAAAACTTTCAAATTTCCACTTCTCACTGTCTTTAAAAACCCACTACTTATTACATTTGTTAGATTTGTCTAGTTTTTACCTTCATCGGATTTTTCAATCATTTTCTCACAACTTTCAATCCGAAGCATCGTTGGCAACGACTAACAGCGCGAGCGAAAATAAAGGGAAAGCCTTCGGTGAGAATCGAACCCTCTCCCTCGTTACCAGAAGAAGTTCAGTTTACCGACTGGCTGCCTTTACCGATCGATTTGATCGAATTGAAAGTTATATGAAAAGAACTTAACATCAAGACGAGGATAAAAAAACAACTAGTCAAATAAAGTCAATCCTCATTGGGTGTTAGTCTGGCTTTAATTTCACTGCACAGTATATTTTTTCTCAGCTTTGGGGCGACACTGATTTCAAGCACAGGGAAATTTGTCTCAATGAAGAGTTCTCCACAGTCTTCATTCATACGAGGTATCAAACACGGGGTCTTCTGCGTGTGAGGCAGATATGCTAACCATGGTGGACCACAGCTGAACGTAAAAGCAGTGACAAAAATAGCATTTGAATTCATACATAGTTCTTTTTTAATGAAATGATATAGAAAAAAATTAAGCGGAGACTCACTCTGGAATGGCAAGCCTTCGGCAGAGCAAGCTCAACTTTCAAAAACCAGACGATCCCAATAATCCTAAAATGAAGAGTATATAACCAATGCATCCTTCCGATAGTCACTTATGGAGCTGAAACATGGAACCTAACTAGGAGACAGACCCTCAAACCAGGGTTGGCGGACAACTGATGGACATCACGACTCACAACATGGATCCCCAGAGATCACATGCGAAACCGAGGCCGACAAAATACAAGATGGAGAAATGAACAAGACGAATTCAGAAAATATTGGCTCCGCGGCGCCCATGATGGAGAAATGTAGCGGATCCTGGGAAAGGTCTATATCCAACAACGGACGTTGGAAGACTGATGATGATGATAATAAATGTTCCTCAAACTTCTTAGCGCCGAAAGTTATGAAAAGTAGAGAGGACAAGCACTTTCACCACACAAGTCATAGACCAGAAATGTTGGCTACAAAGCCTGCAAGTTATGTGTCTTCATGTTGATTGAGTCAGGAAAAATATGAGTCTTTGAATTTCGCAGGTTTTTAGAACCAACGTTACCGTCTCAGAATTTGGATACGCCGTAACAGTTTATATATTTGGAGACGGACGCTTGAAGCTTTTCTTGTCAAGAAGATACATGTTTTGAGGAGATATAAAGAAGAAAAATGTCTTTTAGGAACTGGAAAAGATGTGTATGTATTACCATAATGTTTCGAAACTACTGGGGCATCCAGCAAGGAACAAAAACGTTTCCGGTGGTAATAGCCAGCATCTCAAGTTTGTCAACAATTGTTCACTGATAGTGAAACTAGTGATTTCATGAAATTACTGAAATGTTCAGGGGTTTCATAAAATTCCCAGGGATTTCACGAAATTCCTAGTTTCACAATGGCGACTGGTTGAGTTCTAGCGTCTTCTTAGACGGCTATTTCGCAATAACTCTCAGATAAAGTCAAGGCGAATTTTCTTGCTTGTTACAAGGCCAGTGAGAAATAAGTGTTGTTGTTTTTTGGCTTGTCATATCGTTGACAGTCACTTTCAAAGAGAAAGTTACTTGTATTTTTCGCGTGCATTTCATTACGTCAGCAAATTTGGTCGGTAGCGACATCTGTTGGCTTATGTTTGCATATTCAAATTTTTGTGTAAAAGGGTGGTAATTTGGTTTTTGTGTCCGACTACTGTGAAGCCCAAGCAATCTATGGAATGCCTAGCATTTTCGGCAATTTATGAAATAAACTTATTTCATTCTGAACTTACACACTTTACGTAGGGATTTTGAAAGAATGCCAAGATATTCTATAAAATGCCTTGTATTCGAGCTGAACATTTATTAGAGTTCTTGGTGGTTCCAGTAGTTACTCCTCGTGGTTTGAAGAATGGCATGCTTGCGGCCCCGGTGATATGGAAAGATGAAAGAGAGATGTAGGAAGGGAATGCGCGCCAAGTATGAGCTTAGACACAGCTATTGACAGTACTGGCGTCGGAATCGAAGCGGAGTTGTCTGAAACGCTGTGGAATCCGCATGGCTTGGATAACTCCAAGGTGATACGTGGAAACTGGGTTTAGAGTGCGAGCCATACTCTCAAGTTGTGTGTGTTAACTTGGGAGCTATTCTCTGACGCTGTTAGACACTTGACGGACAGACCATGAAAGACAGAGAACATGGAGTCTTATTCATGCATATTTCCCGAAGTAAAGAAATTTAGGAAAGATTATCGTGACTATCGGATAGTAAAAAGCCTTGCCATTTCATTCACGAGAATAGAGATGTATACGCGTTTGTAGCACGCGGTGAAGACACGGTGGCGTAGCTGCGTAGCTGTGCGTATGTGTGATGCCTCGACATCGATGAAATGAAATGGGCAAAGTTAGTACAAAGATAGGTCCCAGTGGGAAAATGGTTAAGATCGGATCAGCTGGGAGATCGGCGAAATGGTAACGATCTTAGTAAGAGAGAGAGAGAGAGAGAGGCTGGCAACAAGTACCGGGGCCAAAAGCATAACCAGCTTGGAATGCCAGTGCTAATGAGCATTGGACCATGTGCGTCCAGGGGTTTTATAGGGGTCGTCGAAGGAAGTGACGTTTTTGATATCTAGCTAAAAGAAGAGTTTCATATTTGATTCTAAACTAAAAGTATTGGGTTAATGGAAACGTTTGCAATATTTTGGCCGTCATCATGGATGTCCACTACGATATCTCTCGGTTAAGCCTGACACATGGGATGTTAAAACAGCTTTCTGTCAGATGCCGTAATTGTCATCGGAAGACATCCCGATGTATAAACAAATCTCACTCAGGTCAGCTGCAACACAACAATCTACTTGAACTGGGTCAAGATTTGGTAAGTGCGTGAGAAAGATTAAGTGTCAATCTAAGAAATATTTTTTGTGTCAAGACAAATGTACTGGACAACTCAAAACGTAATTCAAGCTAAGACAAGTGCAACAAATAGAATTCTAAAATGGTTCAATGTTCATCGGAATATTCTTTATTTACTTCCGATTTCAGATACCAGTCTTTTTTTTTTTTTGATTCTGAACTCTGTTGTCTATCATATTTTCAATTCGTTAGGGTTTCACTGATTCCAATTCGTTAATAAAGTGCTGAAACACTGTTGTCTATAGTAACTATTTACAATAGAAATAAAGTCTTTGGCGCTGAACACAGGGATTTTTCGGCCTTGGTCTAGTTGGTTTTGTTCCCAGTTCAGCCGAAAAAAAATCTGTATTGTCAGTAATGAGCCAAGAGATAATAAAATTACTAAAACACATCCGGGTGAAGTCCGGAAACGCACGTAGGTATAATAAATTACCCGCATACATACTTGGCAGAATCAATCTGGCTCTCAGATTCAAAGCATTGAACCCAGAAAAGAAGATTAGCCAATCAGCGCATCCTACTTGAGCTCCGACGAACAAAATAAATGTAAACCAACAAACAGACAGAAAAAAATGCATATAAGCTCATTAAAGGGTTAGATTTGCCTAAAGCTTGCAAGATATCTATTAAAATCCCTTGGCGAAATATAAATCGTCACTTGAGCGAGCCTGGGAAAACTCTTCTAGATTGTCGAACACGAACATCTAAGTAATTTTCTGAAATGCCAGTTAATTGACGTAAACGGTGCTAATCATGAGCCTGTGCTCGTGGGAGGAGACGTATTGCATCTCTCTCTCTCTCTCTCTCTCTCTCTCTCTCTCTCTATATATATATATATATATATATATATATATATATATATATATATATATATATATATATATATATATCACGAAATCCCTAGGGATTCACTGAACTCTTTGAACATTTCCATGAAATATATAGCTTCACAATTTCTGTAGTGATGGTTAGTTAACTTGTGATGCTGACCATTACCATCGTAATAAACTGGGGTGCCCCTACACTGTGGCCTTGTGTCAGACTAAGGTAAACTTGGTAAATATTAAGTATATTCTGCTTTAGCATTTACAGTGTATATGCAGCTTAGTTGGCTACAAGTCCGCAATAGTAGATTTTACAAAGAGATACAGACATACTGATTGGTAAAGATAGATTTATACACACACACACACATATATATATATATATATATATATATATATATATATATATATATATATAGTTATTGACAGATTGGTAGATAGATATGAACAGACTGACAGAGAGAGAAGGGGGTAATAAGAGAGAGGTTTGGGGTTTTGACTCCTTGAGATAGATAGGAGTGGATTTGACTTTGTTTATATTTTGATGTCACTCACCCACGTCACTGCCTAGTCTTGCCGAGTAACATATAATCTTCCAAAAAACAAACGATGAATTTTGACATAGATTGAATATCCACCAAACCAACAATGCACCCCTTTCCAGTTTTTCCAATTCAATATTTAATGATAAAGGTACCACTACTACAACTACTACTACTTCTAGGTTGTAAATAAACAATATAGCTAGCCTGAAGAATCGGAAGAAAGGAACAGTAGATTTGAGCTCTCTATGGCTGGATTGGTTGCAGGGTCGGCTATCTAAGACGGGGTTCTGAGATGAAGGATCCGAGTTCAAGCCCAGTCTTGGGTTGCTGGATATTCAAAATCGAGGACGTTTCTGGCCACAGTCATTCAATGAAGGGGGCGTTTCCGATACCACCGTTATTGTCCGCACATCTACATAATACAATGTTCGCTAGATTAGGCTTGAGAAAATGCATCAAAGGTGGGGAAAAAAAACAAACAAATGTTACCTTTCTGAAAAGACATTTAAAAAATGGTAAAGTTTCAACATTTTATTCGTGGCTGAAATAAGAGTAAAAACAATCTGAATAGAAAATGCGCGTGGCTGAAGATTAAAGAAAACAGTGACTGACGCTACTTGGTAGCTCCAAAATTATTAAGATTGAGGCTGGAACCGATGATTTTCTTAATATTCTCAAAAATTTTCCACTGTTGAATATCTTATTGCAAACGGTCTTGATCCCAATCAGTTTGAGGGAAAAGCTAGCTGAGTAGAGAAGTGTCGTGTAGAGTGGAGTAATGTACAGAAGTTTACAGTCGTGTAGATTAGTGCAATTCAGTGTAGAGTAGTGTAATGTAATGCAGAGTAAAGTAATACAGTGTAGAGTAGCGAGGAGTAGCAAAGTGTATGGTAAAGTAGAGCAGTGTAGTACAGAACAGAGTAATGCAGTTTACAGTATAACAGCGTAGTGTAAAGTACAGTTGTTCAGTTTAGAGTACTGAATTGTATTGTAGAGTAGAATAGTGTAGGGTATTGTAGAGTACCGTAGGTTAGTGTAGAGAAGAGTAGTGCAGTGCAGTGAAGTGTAATGTAGTGTACAGTGGAGTAGAGTAGTGCAGTGCAGTGAAGTGTAATGTAGTGTACAGTGGAGTAGAGTAGTGCAGTGCAGTGAAGTGTAATGTAGTGTACAGTGGAGTAGAGTAGTGCAGTGCAGTGAAGTGTAATGTAGTGTACAGTGGAGTAGAGTAGTGCAGTGCAGTGAAGTGTAATGTAGTGTACAGTGGAGTAGAGTAGAGTAGTGCAGTGTAGTGTAATGTTCAGTAGTGTAGAGTAGAGTAAATTAGTGTAGAGCAGTGTAATGTAGAACAGAGTGAATTAATGTAAAGTGGTGCAGAGTATTATAGTGTAAAGGAGAGCAGTGTAGTGTAGAGTAAATTTGAATAGTGTAAAGATTTGTAGAGAAGTGT
>OY735216.1:2130000-2282500 GCA_963457665.1 Thysanoteuthis rhombus
TCGTTTGATTATTTTGGTACTGAAACTATTGAATTTGGTCTAAAGATAGAACACATTTGGTCCCAATATGATACGAATTTGATCTTGTGTGTCAAGAGACATCTAGCAGTTGCAACCCTGTAACGGACAAACAGATTACCTGAAAATATAATATACTTCCTAGAAATGACAGATAAATAAGATAACAAAAAAATCACTCAGAGAGCGCATACTCCTGCCAACGCCGTTGTTAGAGGATGTAACTGAGCACGGATCCGCCTCAACATTTAACCAACTCTTACACAACCCAATGGCCACACCTCTACAAAATTTCGTTCTAATTCATGAAGCACTTTCGGAGATATCGTGTGGACAGACATACAGAAAGACGGGCGGAAAGACGCAATCGAACACATATAAGTCTACAACTTCTGTGGCAGGGAATCAATTAATGAAAGATAAAACCAAGAAAATTATCGTCAGTGAATGAACCTAGAAGTTCAATAGCTAATTTGATAAGATTCTCGTTCTATTGAGATTGGTGGCAATTCCGTCCTATCTTTTACTTAGCAATGGACAGCTAGCAATGAAATACACACAAATGATTATCTTGCAATGAACAATGGGTTTTATCTTGCAATGGATATCAATTACTCTTTACTACCTGTCACTGTTAATTCCGTCTCACCGAAGACTGAGAAATGAAGAGGGAAGAAAAAAAAACACAAGAAAATGGTTGACGACCACCGAATCCCCAATGCTGCAGGGATCAGCGAGAGAGACAGGCAGATAGACAGACAGACAGACAGAGACAGAGACAGACAGACAGAGAGAGAGAGAGAGAGAGAGAGAGAGAGAGAGAGAGAGAGAAAGAAAAAAAAACGTTGAACGATTTCAATGAAAATAACAATATAAATCAAAACAGAAGCGATCAACTTTCAAATTAAGACCTACATGCAGTCACACACATACATACTATATGACACGCATACACTCGCACACGCACATATTCACACTCTGCAGCAGTAGCCATTTCAGGCCTACTTTGGGGACAAAGGCCTTTCTTAACTCCTCCTATGACAACTGTGACTGTGCTAATCTCTGCAAATGTCTTCCCGGCAACCCATTCTATTACATCATTTCTTCTTCTGTCTGACCTTCTCCTACTGCGCTTGCTACCCTTTAACTTCCTTATTACACCATCTATTATCCCTCCTTCTTGATATGTATCCTGCCCATCTACATTTTTGTCGATTAATCACTTCCCTGATATATCTTTCCTTGGTCTGCTCTCAGTTAACAACTCTCTATCGCATAGAGTTACTCCAAGCATTTTTATTTTCATTATCTTTCTCTTGTTTATCACAAAGTAAATATCACGTATGCTTTTTTATCGACCTATCTTCAATTCTCCTCTCTTCAGGATGTAATCTTCGTTGCTTTCGTCAATTCAAAATCTTTTGTACATAGTAAACGTTAGATGGGTCATCAAATGCTACAAAATTCTAAAATTTGGCATCAAACAAGACGGATAACTTGAGATGTTTGATTGAAGTTAATTAAAATCTACGTTAGATTAATTATTGATCAATACGCGACCATTACACAGGAATAGATACGCCACAAACCTATACAGAAAGTCACAATTTACGACCGAGTTCCGTTCCGACTGGAAGGTCGTATTTCGAAACGGTCATGAGTTGAACAAATCCTTTTCTGAAGTGTTCCTATGCTATGTTTTACCATAAAAATTGTAGTGCGTTGTCAACTTTACACTTTCCTCCAAAGTTTTTGAAAAATGAAACTAAAAAAAAAAATACATAATCGTATTTTACAAATGGAAGATAAGGAGAAAAAAAAATAATGATAAAATCAATTTTCGGGAAAAAAAGTTCAGAAAAATGATGCAATGGAAAAATATCTCTCATACAAAGCATCCCCCGTTTAGAAATTTAAAATCTAACCCCTTTCCTAATCGTGTGTTTTATAAAAAAATATCGTTTAGTAAAATTTTTTAAAAACATATAAATATATAGATAAGATATAAATAAGAGTTATATGTATTTGTGGTACTTACGCAGTATGTATATTTTTCAATGTACAATTATAATTCATATACCTTTATCAACTCTTATACACATAATTGATCAAGCAAATATTTGTATTTACTTATATTTTTTTATATTTAGGAATGTAACTTTTATATTTAGATTATTTTTTTTTATATCCAGGCATTTCAGTCGTATATACGGACGATCATGAATCAGGGACTCCATGTACCTAGAATCAGAATCAGAGCTTCGTCTACGTAATTAAAGAGTATGAGAAACTTACAAACACTAAAAGACCATTATATAGGAATCGATGTGCCATGAAGAAACCTTACATACTCATGCATACCAAGTTCAAACTCCAGCTGTGACAGTCGGTGTTCACTTCTTACGAAAGCCTTTGGGAAAGATATGAACCCCTCCCTCCTCCACTCATCTATGAGCGAGAAACCTTGGCTGGCAATCAGCATAGGGGGTGGACAACTCTAATTCTAAACCAGGAAGGTCCAATCCCTCGTCCAGTGCCGTGAGAGGTGGACAGAATAGGGAACGTGTTCTCGAAACGACTTACAAACAAACAATATTTTTTGAACCCTTGAATGATATCCTTGAACAAACCCTTTGTCTTCATATATACTGATTCAATCAAATACAAAAAATATTAAATCAATGCCAAGTAATCAAATGATCTGGTAACCTTGAAGATTGTCTGGGTTCCATGCTGGTCCATTCGAGGCAATGAGAGCAGGGTTACTTGGTAGTACCTATTTATTTTTGACAAAATTAAAGGAGATAATTTTCACTTATATGATTACATAGAATTTCTAATGTTTTGTTGCCAAATTTATTTTGATATTTCAAAGCATACATGTCTGAACATTTTGCATATCGGATCTGATTCAGTGTTTCATCACACTTCATAATCTTAAAAGGCGATGGGCTCTCCACAGGCAGAGGAAAAATGACAGCCCAAGGCGTGTTGTCATCCATAATGATTATGGCACTTAGAAAGCTTCTTTTCTTTTTAAGAAAAAGATGTCTGCAGATAGTTGCCGGTTTTATCCAAGAATTTTGGAAAATTCGGATCGAACCGTGCAAAAAATTCTCAAGATTGATGTATAGCGACATTAGGGGAAAAAGGAAACAGGCCTCTCCACTCTTAAAGCAATGGGTTTGAAACTCTCTTGTGTGAAACTGTGGATGCGTGAAATAATCCACACACATGATAATAACCAGTGAACAGATGTCTTCCGTTTCGCTGAAGGGTGTAACTGACATAATGGAATATAATGTTATTATTGCAACTGATGTAGCTATATAAAATTTAATTCATGATCTAATGACATATTAAGAAGGTAATAAAAAATGAAAAGTAATGGAAACAAGCATAAAAAATTTGAAAAAATCCCTTTGTGATCAAGGTATGAAATTCAATGTGTTTATAAGATTATTCTTCAAGCAATGCAAATCTCTGATATCCACGTATATAAAATGCAAAGTGCACAGAAAGATATTCTTCGAACTGACCGCAATGAAACCTTTATTATCCACGTATATAAAATGTAATGTTTATGGAAGACTATTCTCCAGGATTGCTGATTTTCAAGACAGTTGACCCTCTCCCTTTAAATGATTGGCGCTATACTATCCCCTCCATTCTATTCATCTGACTTCGCGCCATACCAAGCAAAATAAAGTATTAGGTTCTTGCACATGAAAGGTCGTATCTTTAAATCATGATGAATGATACTAAAAGTGAAAGATTCACTGGCGTGATTACATTTTTTTTTCAATGTCAATGTAAATAGAAAAATGATTCGTTATTATTTGAGGTTTTGTGCTATCAACGGCAATGGAAGAAGTAAGACGAATTTTCAAATACGATTTCTAGTTTTCACATAATGCTGTTCGAACTGCTGGTACCGTCAATAAAGCATTTGGAGTGAACGATTCTATAATGCAACCTGTTCAGCATTGGTTCAATAGGCTTAGATATGGAAATATACAGACCAATATTAACACCAGGGAGGGAGGGGTGTCCCAAAACTGTTCTTATGGATAAAGTATTATCGACTGCAGTAACCGACAACCTACAAGCAGTGGTTCGAGAACCTTCTGGAGACCTGAAGACCTCAACAGCGACCACATCATGTTATCTCAAGTCAACAAAAAAGGTTGAAAAATTGGAAAATTGGCCCTTCACGAACCTGAATGAAATTCTCCGTGAGAGTAACACACCCTACGGGTCGCAGCTGATTTTGTCTGCTTATAGTGATGGGGTATGAAGTGTAGATGCTTCTCCATGTTCACTTGAAATTTCTCGTTCAGATTATCATCTTTTCAAGCCTTTTGAACATCAAATTCGTAATTAAAAAAAGGTTCAATTATAGAGAAGTGATAATTTTTTTTTCACTGAATTTGTAACCATTAAACCTAATGAAAAATGTAGAGATAGCATAACATCTTCAGTGGATCGTTGGAAAATGATTATTGTTTCAAATGGGTCAGATTTCGATTAAATGTTCATTGTACTTTGTTGTTTATATCATCCTTCATCCTACTATTGAAAAAATCCCCGACTTTTCATACATAATAATCTACTGAAATGATAACGACCTATTTTATTATAATTAAAGAATAATTATGATAAGAGAGAGGGAGAAAATAGTTTTGATGATTTGAAAAAAAATGTCGATGATGATGATGATGATGATGATGATGATGATGATGATCTGCCTTGAATGTTGGCCATGGACACGATAATAAGGGCAGGTCCGCTTACACACATGTGCAAACACATGCACACACACACACACACACACACACACATAGACCTGTGCACAAGCACTCAAACACACACACACACACACACGCATACATATATACAGCAGCTTACACGTACACACTCACGCATACACACTGAGTAGGAAAAACTTTCTCTTTATCATCATCATTGGCCTTTTAGCGTCCGTCATTGGACATGGATCTTTCTCAAGATTCGCCAGAACTCTCTACCATGGGCGTAGCGGGGCTAATACCTTCTAATCTTGCCTAGTTCGTCACACCATTTTATTTTTTACTGGTCGCAGTTTCGCATATGATCTCTGCAGATCCACGTCGTGAGTCGTGATGTACAGCGGTTGTCTGCCAACACAACCAACCCACAGCCATCTGATTTTTTTCATAACGAATCCTATGATATCTTTGACCCCTGTCTTTTCTCTAATATACAGTGCTGTCTTGTGATCCCTCCTCGTGATGCTGAGCATGATTCTCTCCTGTGCTCACCGCATGGTTCTCGGTTTGAGCGTCAATAATTTGGTTGGGTTCCACACTTCACTTCCATTAGCGATTATCGAAAGGAAGCGTTGGTTGTTGACCCTTCTTCTTGAAAATGCGATTTTTTTTTTTGGTTTTGAAGGCTCAACTTGATCCACAGATAATTTGCCAACCTGCAGCGATTCTTCGCTTGATTCCTTCTTCTTTCGAGGATTTCATGGAGATTCCTTGTCCTATGTAGATTTAATGTTCCCCTTTCTTCAGCTCTGCCTTTTCGATTTTGATCGTCGTGTCCCTTATCTCCAGAATGTTTGTTGCATGTGACATTCGTTTTGCTGCAGTTCATTCGAAGACAAACTCGGTTCCCTCGTTCAGTCTGTCGAGCATTATTTGGAAATTGTGGAAGGTCTCAAACGTCTTCATAAAAACCACCCGATGACGTCATCAAAGTGTTTCTCGGAGAAATCGGTTGTCCGTCTTGGGTGTGCGGGTCGAAATTTCTGGATGATACAGATAAGTCATTTCATCAAGGATAGGTGTAAAGGGCAGGTTGGGAGAGAGATAGAGGAACGGGAAAGGGGAGATCGAGAGATGCAGGAAAATACAAAGAAAACATCAGGGAGAATCTGACTACACACGTGCCCTAACGCACAGAGGCGTAGCAAAAGATTTGGGGGTGCTGGGAGCTTAGCTTCTTGAGGGACCCCTCCAACATATGGTGAAATTTGCCAGTAGAAATGTAGTTGGTGAATTAATATTTATAATGCCCTACGCGTTTTCAAATAGTCCCCCCCTTTAGCTACGCCTAACCACGCATCTACACACAGTGAGTTCGATATTCACTGAATGCTCAACATCTGTGGCCTTGTGCCACACTAATCTAAGCCGGATAAATATCTTTACGTATACGTATGTACGGCTGCACATACACAAGTGCACACATACACATACATAAGTGCACACATGCGCATACGCAAGTGCACACATGCACATACACAAGTGCACGCATGCACATACACAAGTGCACACATACACATACGAAGTAATGCACGTAGGCACACATAGATCAAAAAGGAAAACAATTTTCTCGTTCATCAATGAGGCGCGTGACATCAATTCCTTCACTTTCTTTCCGTCTTCTTTCCTTCCCGCTCTACTTCTTCCTCCTTTTCTCTCTTTCTTTTACCTCCCTCTCGTTATGCTTTCTATGTCCCCCTTCGTCTATGCCTCTCTCTCTCTTTCTCTTCTCGCCCACTGCCCGTGACACTCGCCTAACACATTTTCGAAAAAAAAAAAAAAACAACAAAAAACAAAAACAAAAACAAACGAATATATTCCGCACTCACACAACCCCAGCATCTTGACCTTCTAATTCTTACGAACTGACCCTCATTTCTCCCAGACTTAATATTATGACACTGATGAGCCAAAACATCATGTCCAGCGACATATGGCGAGAATGACAGCTACTGAATCGTAACAACTGCTCGTGTCTTATTTCTTATCGCATCACGGTGATAAGTGAGGAAATTCAACCGCTATTTCGTTTTGTTTTATATCATCATCATCATCATGATCATGATCATGATCATCATCATCATCATCAATCTTTTAACATCCGTCGTTGGACATAGACCTTCCCCAGGATCCGTCACATTTCTCTATTATGGGAGTCGTGGAGCCAGTATATTCTGAATTTGTCAACATTACCTCTTCATCTTGTATTTTGTGGGCCTCAGTTTCGCATGTGGTCTCTGGGGATCCATGTCGTGAGTCGTGATGTCCATCGGTTGTCTTTGACAAATCGAAGCCGTCCCTTCCAGGAAAGAACATATTCAGCCAGTCTTTTTCATGTTCCTTTGTCTCTCGCTAGTTATTTCTTGCTTTTCTGCTTTCCCTTCCAAATTCCGACACCCATATCTTCGTATGAGATGGTGAAATCTTTCTTGCGTTGTTGTTGAAGTGTGTTCTTCAACAGGTCATAGAATTTATCTATTTCTTCAAGGTGTTCTTTGAACTCATCTTTTATGGGAGTGTTTGTATTGATGTTTAGTTCATCTTTTAATGATTTAAGAAAGAAGTCGATCTTTTCTCGTCTGGTTTTCGTTTCGAAATTATTGTCGCTTTATCTTAATTAATTCTGAATCACTAGATTCAAGGAGAGAGTAGTCTGTGAACGTTGTTGTTTGCGTCTCTATTTCAATGATTTCATTTTCTTGGGGGCTGATGTTTGATTATTTGAACGTATTATTCGTTTATATCTTTTGCGAGTTGATATTGTTTCGCCATTGATGCCATTCCTTGGACATCAAATGTTGCTGGTCCAAAGAAATTCGGAGTTATGATGGCGTGCAAGATGTGAAATTAGACTTGGAAAGCTATAAGCCCTCAAAGCAGCGTCGTCCACTCTAACGGTATATATTTTTTGTTTACTTTAGTAAAAATCGGTAAGAAAACATGTTATGCAATACTTTTGTTGAACTAATAACGACCGGAAATTTTGACGAGTCGTTTGACGAACACTTGAGATATTTATCTAATTATTTATTCTTGTTATAAGATGAAGTATTGTAACCCATGGTTATAAAATTGATACAATGGGGAACACTTGAGACTCTTGACGCCATTTTCGCGGTGACTACTCTTTGAAAGAAAAAGGAAAAAAACGTTTTTCGTCTCCAGTTATAGAGATGTGACTTTTAAATTCTGATACAGTAGGTCAGCGGGATTTCATGGAAAAAGAACTCGAACTATAACGCATAACCCTGCCAAAGCTACACAAACAAAAAATAGAAGCAGAATGAAAATCAGTCCGTATATAGCTACTACACAAGGGAAGTAACTGAGTATGTTTCGACTTTTCAATGTCTCTCTATCGAAAGAAATCTTCTGGACCTTTCCTCCAAATTCAAAGAATTCTTCTTTAAGCCATGGCTCACATTCCCACAAATGTCACATAAATTAATTGAGAACTTTTGGATATATTGTACACACAAACTGATAAACACGAGTGATTTTCATATTTTGGACTATTCATTGTCTTAACATATGAAAAGTATCTCTCAATCGGTGAAAGAATTACTTGCTTCGCCCTAAAATTCAATATATTCTTTCGTAGTTGATTGCCTACCCTTCCTAAAAATGTCATTGAAATTCATTGAGAACTTTTGGAGATATCGTGTAGACAGGCTGAAAGACAAATATCAGTGAATACATTCACCTATTTCAACTTCTTTGGTAGGGGTAAAAAAAGAAAAGGAAAAATGATAGGTATTTGTTGTACGACTCCATATTTGTTAATACGCAAATAACTACATGATTGCAAGCAGATAAAAAAAAAGCTGGGATAGTTTTACAGCTATCTTTGAACAAAATAATTGAATGAACTTCTTTAGTCTCGTACCAAAGAAGTAAGAAAAATCAATTAAATCGGTTTGAGAACCTGAATCGATTTGCTATCTAAAGAGAAACTTCATTCAAATTTCGATTTGATTGAAATAAACAACAGGTATTCGTATCTTTCACGGACTGGTCATTGTGGATAAAAATCTGCAGTTGGCAAGAAATCATGCACACACTCGATTACGTGCACGTACACACGTATATATATATATATATATATATATATATATATATATATATATATATATATATATATATATATATATATAAAGCAGTCATCTTCGTGCATGATACTGATTTCACTGCCCTTGCACATTGATTTGAGAACATCAGTCTGCTTAACCATCTGTCCCAATGCCTTCCTGATAAGCTACGTTGAAAATGAACACTTTTGTAACTAAAAATATTAGTAGGTGAACATCAAGGTCATGTTAGGTTTCAAGATGAAAAAAAAAAGACGGTAAAAATCTTATTTTTTAGCGAGCTGCGTAGTCTCTACTCATCTCTGTTCGAGATAGCATGACCTTATTTCCGTTCTCACAACCTGTTCGATCATTTTGATAAATGCATCATAGGTACCTCCCGCTTTTTGAAAGTTCGTTTGACGCCACCTTTTTCACTTTTACGAAAATAAATAATAAATAAAATGAAATAAGCAGGGAACTCTATAATGGATTTTTGTGGGCAAGGATAATAAACCCTTTTGGCGTTTTGTGGCGCTGGTAATATGCTTGCTCTCTTTAAGCCGCTCTTTTCAAGGGTTGTTCAGGCTATGATTTTCTCCGCCATTTGGTTCTCTCCTTAGCAGGGGATTCCAGCTCATTTGGAGGGACTCCACAGTGATTTAAACTGTTATTGATACAGACCTCCAGGCATCTCTTGGAATGCTCTGTGCTGGTGTGGCTCTCGGCAGGGCCCTGTGAAATACGTGAGTTGCTCATGCAGATCACATGACCTGTCCAGCAAATCTTGGCCTTCCAAATGTCCTCCATACTGCCGAGGACAATGAAGCCTTCCCTTCATTCATTTCCCCATGACCGGTCGTGTTCTAACAGCCATACAGTAGTAAAAGATACAATCCCATGAATCTACTCGTCAAGTGTTAATGTTTATATTTCTGTTGGTCAGACTGTGCAGTTCCAAATGTTACTGGACATAAAGTGATAAGTTAAGTAGAACTACGATGTGACTGACATAGTGACGTATTCTCTAACTTCTCTAACTCAGGTTAAAGCCATGGTTTCGACTATTGGTTTTCCAGGTAAACAAGCTTTCCAAACTTTCAAAAGTCCTCGGTCTAGATTTTCCGTATTTGACTTTGTGTTGTACTTAACTAATCTTGATGAATATAACGGACCCGTATGAGCCAAGCATTCTTTATAAACATTTTTTTCAATTAGTCTTTTATTCTAGCAATTATAGATGAAATATTCGACAATGTTATACAACAGTGCATGCAGTGTTTGTATGTGGAGTACACTTTAGCATGGGATGGTGTTTACCTTGTTTTTCTTGGTCGTTAGATCAAACTATGAAGTGATAGTAGTTTACAGTGTGCTTTATCTCTAACTGCTTCCCACAGCTGGTTTTCTGCCAAGGAGTGTACGGGGTCTGTCCAGAAAGAATTCAGTCATTTAATATTAACGGAAAAATAGCCAACCTAAGGCAATTGCCCTTAATGCTCTTTAGAGTGCTCTCCTTGGGATCTCACATACTTTTCCTAGAGTCCTCTCCATTTTTCAAAGTCCTCTTTTGGGATCTCCATCAGCTGTCCCATTACGTTCACCTTAATCTCGATCATGGAATCGAATCCTCTCACAGAGAAAAACCAGAAGTCGCAAGTTGCCGTATCATGAAAGTAGACAAGCTGACAGACCTGTACAATGCAATGTTTTGTCCCCTGGATGGTCATAAAGCTCACTCAATGGTGTCTCACTTCTGACTGAGTAATTCCGGTGAGTGTCGGTTCGCACTTTTGCAGTAAGGTCCCTTCTGATTAGTTGCACACTTACATCGAGCTCATCCGACCGGTTCTTGAGATATTCAGAGTGGCTGGATACTTTTCAAACAGATAACACAGACTCAGAGATACGCACACACAGAGACACGCAGAAAGAGAGAGGGAGGGAGGGAGAGAGAGGGAGGGAGAGGGAGGGAGAGAGAGGGAGGGAGAGAGAGAGAGAGAGAGCTGTTGATAAAAGTGACAAGAGAAAAGTCAAGAGAAAAAAAAACAGATGTTACATCTTCATTATCATGCAGGCATGTTCCGATGCATTTCGACGGGTACCAGTCATTTTTTCAGGAAAAGTTGCAGCGGTACAAAGAAAACTGTGCGCTGTTTAAGTGTTTGATTTTGAGGAAGGAAATGGAGACATTTCTGTGTTGAGGACTGTTTAATAGGAGCGAGAGGGGAGTTGTTTGTATTTGTGTTGGTGTGAGTCAAATTTTGTCTGAAATAAGAAGGGTCTGTGAGAGGAGGGATCCGAGGGCGTTTACATCTGTCTCTGTGAGTGTTTGACTTGTCTTATATATATATATATATATATATATATATATATATATATATATATATATATATATATATATATATAGATAGATAGATAGATAGATAGATAGATAGATGGGAAGAGCTAGCCTTCAAAAATGGTTGAATCTGAAGTCTGAAATAATAAAAATATTCAGAAATCATTAAAAGCTTTGATTTCGTGTTCAGGATTCTTTCTCAGTACGATGCCCAGTATTTATAGGTCAGACTGATGGTTGAAAGGTTTGGATCCATTCGTTATACCGATGTCCAATAAGAGAAGGATAGAATGAGAAATATGATTATTGCATGATTGTATGTCATCTGCACGAAAAGAAGAGAAACAAGCTTGGCTTCTACGGGGTCAAACTCTAATCCTACCTCGATTCCGATTAAAGATGATTACTGTAACTTTTATATTGAATACATAAAAAAAGATAAAAGGAACTATATATATATATATATATATATATATATATATATATATATATATATATATAGTAGAAAGTAGATTCGTTACACAAACACGTTAATGTTTTTACTCTCTTTGGGCCTCTTCAGGCGAATGATTGTATGTGTTTTAGATTCCCATTAGGGTAATTTTAGTGAGAGCCTTCTCTTGGAGTTTAAAGTTGAATGTATCGAGCACTCTATGAAATAAATCCATCACATATCAGGCATCGCTTTATATTATATTATATTATATCATATTATGCAAACCTGATTTGTACTATATGTACTATATATATGAGTATAGATGTATTGACTTATTTATAAGAATGAAATTATCACTTGCGTATCTATAATATACATTTTCATAGATATGTAAGACTTGTCAGACAGGTTTGGTCGGTAAGAAAGTCAGCTACCAATCACTTGGTCGTGACTTCTAATTACAGTAGCGAATTGTTGATTTTATAGATGTATTGAGTTATTCAAATGAAATAAGCCCTTGCATATTTCTATCATAGATTTTGGTTGATATGTAAGACTTGTCAATTTTGCTTCTTCGGTAAGAGATACGACTATGAATCAGTTTGTCGTGATTTCAAATCACAACAATAGTTGTGGAATTTTACTCACATAAATTGATGAGGATTGTTCTTGTCGTTATTGTTACGGTAGTAAAAAAAAAGTTGACCCCAGGTTTGGACAGTACATTTCAGGATGACCACTTCACATTTAAAGAATACTGCACACCTTTTTTTATAGACTGGCATAAATATCATCCCTTTTTCTCTGTTACAGGATGCCCCTCGATTTTCCAGCTTAAAGATTCATTCGAATATCAGGTATCGCTTTGCCCGGACGACCATTACAGGAGAGCTGAGTAACCCCAGGGGACAAGTCCAAGACATCACATGGGACGTTATCTTACCCGAATCAGCCTTTGTTTCCAATTTGAGCGCGTAAGTGTTTGAAGCCTCTTTGAGGCCTATTTCGTCGTCCTGTACATTTCGGCTTTGTTGTTACAGTTCTTTGTATTGTTGATGGCCCAAAGCAAACAGACGATCAACGAGAAAATGAAGAAAGGAAAAAAAAATTAAAATTCCTGATCAATTCAACGGCTCAAGTATCATGCATGCGCTGAGACTTTCCCACGCAGGGTTGCAAATTTAATCCTTTTTCATCTGAATCTAGACGTCAAGCTATTCAGTTGATTTTTGATTGAAAAAAAACTGATATTGTTATTTGCTTTGTATTATACTGATATTTCTTCCTGTTTATATGTTTGTATGTATCTATATATGTTACTGTAACACAGCAAAAATGGCACATCGAAGGCAGACTTTTCTTTGTCGTACACTTTTGGAATACTCTAACTTGAAGAATAAAACAAATCTGAGTAATTTCCAACTCTTGCATTATGTTTTAGGAAGGGGTTCTATTTACGATATGACTACAATGCTGAACTAAACGCTTATATTAAGAGAATTTTGTTACTTCATAATAGAACCTTTAGTCTAATAACACTTTTTGGAAGTTGTTTTTTTTTTACATGGTCTCATTTTCTGATAAAATTTTCCAAAGATATTTTCAATCACCTGATATCATATTCTGATTGCACATTTTTTTGAAAGTTTTTTCTTGTTTGGCTTCGTATTCTAATCATACCTGTTTTTGAAAGTTGAGGTCACTAATGAAGGGAAACATAACCTTTTTTCCATTTTGGTGGTCAACCTTTTTTCTCTTTTAGGGGTCAAAAGTGAGGAGAAATTTTTTTCTTTTACATGGATAAGAATGAGGAGAAATTTGTTTTTTCTTTTCCAAGTTTTAAAAGGTGAAGAGATTTTTTTCCTTTCACGGTACAAATATAAGGTAGTTTTCCTAATGTATGAATAATTATAATATCAATTCAATGCGAAATAAGTGATTTGACATCGAGCTTAATGACGGGCGAAGTCTATGGCGATGGAATAAGTAATACATTAAAAGATAAGTAATATTCCAATAAAGTTAATGTTCACGACCAAAGTCACTTTTGATTTATTTATGATATGTATTATATTTCCAACATTTTAGATAAAGTAGGGCAGTTCCTGTTCCAAAGGGGCACATTTGGAAGGGACCAGACTTATGGTATGTAGAGCAGTCTGCCATGATGGTCATACAAGATAAATTACCGTCCGTCGTACATGACTAAAATAAGTATTTCTCTTGCTTCTCTTCAGTGTTGCCAATTTAGATATTTTATCCCTAAATATAGATCTATAACTATATATATGATATAATCTGGATTTTTATCCTATTTATCGAGAATAGCGGATCCAAACGAATTCAAAATCGACACTGCAATGTCTGTCCTACTGACTAATGTAAAAGGCGACTATCAACATTGTACATTACCCAGTTGTGGAGTTATCTCGGTGCATACACATCCACACACCCCCACGGATATTTCTTCAATCATAGTTAGATTTCTGGAGAATCTAGATGTTTCTATGCGTTTTCAGATGATTTTTGACTCAATTTTAGATGTACAAATAGAAAATAAATTTGGTAACACTGTTTTGACGTCTGACAAATTGACGTCAATGTCCAACGAAGGGAACAGGAGTTCTTTTATTCAACGCGTTAAACTATTAAAGTTCTTTGAATCTTTTATTCAATTTGAAACCTAATTTCAAACTTTCAATGCGCCCTTTCCGCTAAACTGAATTGTTATCGTCTGCTCATCAAAGAAAGAAGGAGTTTCCCGAACAAAATAAAAGATTTAGTCGAAACAGATTCATTCGTACTTCATGTTGTCATGATTTTTCAATGATTCTAGCATCCTCATCTTTGATTTTGTTTTTATCGTAGTATATCAGCTTTCATCAAATGTTAGTCGTATTAAGCAACTTTCAAGGACTGTTCAATGAGACGTTTTTGTTCCTCTCGGGGAATGAAGGAGGTGTATTGTGATATTAATTCCGGCTTTCTTGTTCGTCAAGCACCTTCTACTTCTTTTATGAAAGTCAGTGACACTTTTTCCCTCATTGAGACGTCGCTCGGCTCGTCCACCGACCGAAGCGATGTCATGCACACACACACACACACACATATATATGTGTGCGTGTGTGTGTGTGTGTGTGTGCGTACACACACTTGTGTGTGTGCGTGCGTGTGTGTGTGTGTGTGTGTGATCAACATATATATCTGTGACCTGCCAGATCAGACTGGCGTTTCTTTACAACCTAATCTAATAATAACAGTTAGCCTTAGAGAGGTGTACTCTATTGGATCAACTCAAGCAACATGACGGCTTCCATGTAGCTTCGATATCATGATAACCAAGCAGAGGCTTATAAAAACCCCAGGAGACCTTGCAGGCCATTTTTGACTCTGATCTGGGTTTGAGGGTTTATTCTTTTTTCTTAATTCGTTAGTATTACTGCTACCTGATTCTGGGACTGCATTGTTGTAATTTGTTACGTCTTTACTACGGTTATATTCACTATATATTTTGCGTGTTTCAGCAATTTTATGGCTTTCAGTTTCCATGAAAATGACCCAAACTAGACATTCATGAGGAGAAACATCTATATCATATAGCCTGGGTATAATCTCACCAGAATATATATGATAGAGAGTGATTTTAAATTTGGGTCAATCTAAATTTTAGTCAACTTGAAACCGGTAAAGTGTAAAATAAAAGGGTTAAAATCTGAAGTTGTTTTGACTCCTTTATTCCAATCGGGTTTGCTTGCAAGTTCAGCCTTTTATTTTTCATTGTTCCCTACTTTTAGGTTAATTCCGCTCGGATAGTGTAAAGGTGAGCACGTCTGTCCCTCACACAGAACAGTCCTGGGTTCGATTTCCACATAGACTGTGGCAAACTCTTCTGGATAAATTTTACTGTGCACTTGGCAGTTAATTGTAAACATTCAGTAGCTGTTTGATCAAGGGGAAAAATCCATTGGGTAGACTTGCATCCTCGCAAGGGAATGGTCAGAAACACTTGTAAGAATAAAATTTGGGTCTCGACTTGAAACATGCAAGGATCACTGGGCACTAATGACCAGCACAGGCCGTATACTCCCTTGAGAGTTGTCTCTATAGAGACGGGTGCTACTTTCGCCTTTTAGTTCTGTGTTTTTGCTCATTCAACTATTTTCACGCTTTCTCTTTAAGGTTTGAATACTTTGTTTATTTCTTATCTCGTCAAATTCTTTGATTGCAGTTGTTCTCGGAAATTACTACTCATCGCGATGCAATTTTATTTTGTCGCAATTTCTTAAAGAAATTTTAAAATCCACGTTATGATTTTCCTCCTAAGATTTAGGATCGTGGATCGTGGATCCAATCGATCCCTTAACTTAAACGCCAACATCCATAAAAAAGTGGGTTTTTACGACTTGAAATTCCAAATTCGATTCCTCATTTTTTGCCGTTTTATCCATAGCTGGAAGTAAGGAGTGGATTTCACTCCTGGTTTTGAATTCAGTTATTCTTCTTTTATCCTCGTTGTTAGCCATTTCCCGTGTTAGTAACAGTTACACCACTCTGATCTCCAAGACGTTTTGATTTTCTGCCGCAAAAGAAACGTTATAATTTCTAATGACCAACCACGGACGCCCGTTGGAAAAAGCACTTCATTTTCAGTGATGCAAACAATCGTTGTCTGACGAAATTCAACAAAAGAAACTCATTCAGCCTTTCCATGATGACACGGGCTTGAAACTCTGTTCAAAATTTGGGGACCCCCCGCATCCTTTCCTCGAATTCCGATATCATTCATCATCCCCCCCCCATAGGGGGCTGTTTGTTAATAAGTCAAACCACTCAGCTTGCTTGCTGGAACTGAAATCAAAGTGATCTCAGTTGTGAGACGGAAGGATCGTGTTTAAAAAAAGGGGACACCGGTGGTCGAAGCCCCAGCGGTCAATTCCCGACAATTACACGCATACTTATAAACCCATAATATATAAGTGCATGTGTTTGTATACACTTGTATGTGTGTGTGTGTTCCCATTGATTACACGCATATTTACAGGACGAATATGTTGTTCACTTCTTAATGGCTCCCTGCCCCCCCCCCGCCTTGGCGCCCCATTGACAGAAAATCTAGAATAAATATTTCCCTGTCGATAGTTATCGTCACGAAACAAAAGCAAAAATAAAAAACAAAACACGTCCAAGCAAAAGAGTCAGAGGGATTAAGAGTATGGCTACTGTGATTGTTGAGAATTATTTCAAAGGATAGAATCAGCATCAACCTTTCAACATCCTTCGTTGGACACCCTCCCACGAGATTCTTCAGAGCTCTCTATCACGGGCATCGCGATGCCAATGTCTTCTGAACCTGTCTAAATCGTTGTGTCATCTTATTTTTGTCGGTCAGAGTTTCGCATATGATCGCTGGGGATCCATTTAATGAATAAGTAAAAGAAAATTCACCATCTGTGGTATCGAAAAAATTCGTAGTCTGATACATTGTTATTAGGTGGATTTTGATCTGAAATTCTCACTGTATAATGCTCAATCTATGCGATGACATATTTGGTCCGACAGAATGAATTATAAATTGCGTAATATTATGTAGAAACTTATCCGAGATGATCTCACGTCCTTACGCGATTAATATATCATTCAATTTAGACAACATAAATATAATTGCATTACCGGCGGGCTGTTTAGCACAATGGTAAAGGCATCGTTACGTTGAAGCAGATACCCTATGGATGGCAGGTTCGATTCTTGCAGCAGCCTCATTTTCTTTGATTATTTATTCTATTTACGTTGTCTAAATTGAATGATATATTAACCGTGTAACGACAAGAAATCATTTCAGATAAGTTTTTATTTAATATAAAGCAATTCATGTTTTGTTTACTGAAACAAAGTGTTGATAATCTAATTATCAGAAGTTATTTCGTTTCAGCAAAGGTTTCATTCCGTTTCGTTCACAAATTTTCATGCACCGTAATCCCTTGCCATTCATGTGTTTTCCAATCACGCTTCTGTTTTGAAGAATTTAACGGGAATATTTTGGGGAGTTTTGCGGCGTACCGTGGGAAACTGCATCAAAGAAAATACGCGGCAAAAAAATTCAGCTCATTAACGAATCCATAAATTTCATAAATATCAAGTACATTGATTATATTTATATCATCATTAATGATTTTTAGTTGATAATTTTCTCCAATCTTTCCTCTTATTAATAAAAGAAAGATCATTACGATGCGTTGATGATTTCCAAAACTATCTTAAACTTTTTACGTATTTGTTTATATTGTAGCAGCTACGCCACATCTTTTTAGATGTCTTTTAAAACGTATTACAATAATTGAATGTAAAAGAAAAAGATTTTTACGTACTCACATAAGATTTCTGAGTGGATTAAGGCTGTGTTCAAGTTTTTTTTACTAAAACAAAATATCGGTTCCGCCTTAGTTGACGGATTTGTCACCAGAAAAAAATGAAGTTTAAGTTTCGAAATGTAAAATTCTTACTCTTTACAATATGGGAATGGTGAAGTGTTTGTTTATCAAAGGGTTTAGGGTATAAAACTGATGGGTCTGAGGGATTAAAAGGGGGCAGCAAAAAAAAATTCGCTGATTTAGCGCATTTGCCCCCTCCGTGCCCTTAACCCCCACGAATGTCAAGAGATATTTGTATTTTCGTTCTTCTTCTTCCTCCTCCTTCTTTTTCTTTCTCTTATTTTTCTTCTTCTTCTTCTTCTTCTTCTTCTTCTTCTTCTTCTTCTTCTTCTTCTTCTTCTTCTTCTTCTTCTTATTATTATTATTATTATTATTATTATTATTATTATTATTATTATTATTATTATTATTATTATTATTATTTATGTACATGCTTTGGGGTCGACAAGGGATCAATGATTCCACTTTAGGATCGGTGGTATAAAAAGTTTGGGGGTTCCTCTGCGTTGGAATTGAAAAAAAAAACATCATTCATTTTCTCGAACTTTTGGAACAATGTCTCGTTCATTGGTTTTTCTTAAAAGACATAAAGAAGCTGAAACGCGATAAAAACGCCACTTCTTATGTTACATCCGCCCACCAATACGTGAATGCATACGAATGTCTCTCTATCGACGGGTCTTCTGAACTGGACCAAAAACAGAGAGCAAAGGAAACGGCGTCACACGATCTTAACAAAATATACTTAATCCATGTTTGTACATGCGCACAAACAAGTCTCAATGTCGATTACTTCGCTTGCCATTTTGAAACATTTCGATGGTCGTCAATGACAGATGGAAATATTTTCCACTCACTGACCCGGGACTGTGAGTCCTTTTTTTTTTCTTCTGATGTAAATCCTAAGTTGAAACTGCATACAATAAAACTTCTTCTTCTGTTTCCGGATGTACGGATGCTTGGTGATGAAACGCCATCTTCTTCAACCTATGATGGCGGCCGAGGCTTCTATTTATTTTGTGATAAGCAGATGTTCATTTCACTGGAACTTGATGTCCTCGGAGGGAAAACAGGGACGGCACCATAAGGGCTTCTTGGGGCCTTTTTTCGTTCATTTGTGAATATTCATGTGCGTGTGTGTGTCTGTGTGGGTTACAATAAGATTTTGAAACTTACGATTTTTATTTACTTTTGGTCTCCCTGAACAAGTCCTTTTAGACACCTCTCAAAATAAAGGGGGTTATTTATGCCAGAAAAGGAATGTTAAAATAACTCATTGGTGTTGAAATTGTGAACGTTTGAAACACTAAAACATGTTTGAAATGATGACTAAAAAGACTAGAAAAGTGATAAGAGTGTTAAAATCACTTAGAAGAGTTAGAAACACTAAAAATGTAAACCAATGATAGAATTCAAAAAGAATGATATTGGTTAAGGTCCTTGTTCACTCTGGATTTAAAAAGATCAATTTTGCACTCGTCAGAAAACGTACAGAAGAAAGTTTATTCCATGTTCTTGGGAAGAAGTTATTTGCATGGAACTTGTGGCGAGTCCTTGATGTATCCCAAAAGCATAAGTGCGCCTTGGTTGCAAACCGAGTTTTAACGGAAAATTCCCGGACAAGAGGGACCAAGGCATGTACGTGAGACGCAGAGATTTATCCAGGAAAAGTGCCTCCTCCAAAATTGGGCCATCCATCGAGATATCAGGATTTGCACGGTGATAGTAAAAATATACCAAAAAGATTTCAGGAAGAATTGAAATCAACGAGTCATTTGATACCCCAGTCATAGGGAGCTCACAGGCAAGATCTGATGCTCGGTCTGAATGGTTCGTATTTTTAGAAGCAAGACCATAAAATATGATGTCATCCACGTATAAGTCTATAAGGGACCTGATTACATCGTCGGGTAGATCATTAATTGAAAGAAGAAAAAAAATGTAGGCCCAAAGATGGATCCTTGAGGCACCTTTACATTAATTTCATGGACCTCTCTGAAAACTAACCATTGACTACAATCTTAAGACTTCTTCCTGATAGGAAAGATTGACGGTTAAATGAATTCTACCAGTTATAGAGGAGTTTATAAAGCAAACCTTTGCGCCACATTTTATCAAATACCTTGGAGGTGTCCAAAGCAATAACATTGATATCATAGCTTTTATCCAGTGCACTATTAATCCTATGGTTTCGTGTAATCCCTAGTAATTTAGCGAAATCTCTAAACATTTCAGTAACTTCATGAAATCCTTAGTTTCACAATCAGTTCAGTAATGGTTAACAAGCTTGTGGTGCTGATCATTACTGCTGTAGGAGGATTCGATCCACATTGGATGCCCCACTACTATTGCCTTGTGTAAAACTAAGCTGTATATCAGCTGTAAATACTGAAGCTAAATAAACTTGATATTTACTGAATTTAACTTCGTTTGACACAAGGCCACAGTAACAGAGCAATTCAGCAGAAATCATTGTTTCTTCTACAACCACTGCATGATGCTTTTTCGTTCAATCTTTCTCTTTTTTTTTCTTCAGGGTAATCAATAATCAACACTTTAATGGGGAAGTGGTTCTTCTTGATAGAAATCAAGCAAAGTCCAAGCATAAAGTTATGCGGTGAGTTATTTGATTTTTCCCCCTTTCATTATTGTTCCAGGAACTCCGGAACGGCCGATATTTTTCATCAGAACAATCGGTGCCAGAGTCAGGAATCTGATTTAGCTTAATATATGTTTCTGTGCATAAAATCATGTGGTTTGTTTATTTGTGTGAATTTCTTGTAGAGCATAGGGCCACAAACACGCCACAACAACGAACTTGGTTATCGGCAACTCCCCTCCGGCTAGGGCGATGTCAGTCCTTCTGCCTTTGCCCTACTCTCAATAGATCTCTCAATTGATGGCCTCTCAACTCTTCTCTTTTCATGCGAAATCCAGTTCGAAAAATGAGCTGGTTTCTTGCTCTCAGGCAGGGTTCCGATGTTCCAGGTCTCTATCCTGGATTTCGCCTTTGTCGTTCGAGAGTTATTTGGCGAACTGGTTTTCAGTGGGCTTTCACATGGAATCTTGTTGGGATCCTACTGATGCGGTTTCATTATTAAGTAGGTTTTACATTGTAAAGCTTCTTGCCCTACGTACAACTTTTATTTGTTAATCAAGAATTGATGACCTGTAGACATATTCTTCCCGAGTTACTTTCATCGCTTGAACGTCAATATTGTTTGATGGACCAACTTTCTGAAAGAAATTATTCATCCTCGATTTTGCATTTTTTCAGGCCCCCTGGGACGGCAGCATTTTCTTTACAGTTACACGCTCCGGCCAAAAGTCGGATGACGCTGTCTTTAACCTACGACCAATTGCTGGACAGGCGACTGGGACAATATGAACAGGCCATTTATATCATCCCGGGACAAGACATGGACACTCTGGACATTCAGGTGGAGATTGAGGAAACAAATGCTATTTCCAAAGTAAAAGTTCCACCAATGATCGGTCAGTCTCTTGTAATTCAACTCATTAATTTTTTCTTTCGTTACATCTTGAGAGTCCTGAAAGGCATGAATCCAATTCTACCCCGTGTCGATGAAAGGAATCGAAATGAACGGAATTTGAATTTCTTTTGTTGAATTTTGTCCGCGTTAACAACAACAGGTGTGTGTGTGACCTAACAATTAACGGCAGGGAGAAAGGAGTCAGCGAACCAAGTTCAAACTCCATCTTGACCAGCTTGCATTCACTCTACACTAATGCTCCTGAGAAAGGCATGGGTCCATTTCTTCCTTTAGCTATGGGTAAATAGCAGGTCAGTTATAGCCCTTTAGACATGTAAGGCAGCCCATCTCGGCTCGCATCCCGGTCCCATAAGACCTGCAGTTGCTACAAATAATGTTTGGATATCTCCGTCAATCGTCCGAGAAATGGAGACAAAATCATTGCCTTAAGTGTTGGGCAATATGGAAAGCAACTTTGTTTTACTTATTAAGAGTCCTAAGGACGAAAATCTTCGGGACTTTGGCAACTACTTTCGAGTGAAAGATACAAAAATTGTTTTGTAAATACTACCTTCCCATAGCACCCAAAGAGGATATCATTTACGAAATCGAGATCACAATCCCTTAGATGAAGAATCTACAGGAACCACGTGACCTCCGTCTCAGGAACGCTCATGTTCCTTATGACCCCTTCCTACCCCCCCTCTTGTGAAAATAGAGTCGCCCCGAATCTAAAATGTTCAGGCAACTTCTGATGAAGGAGATTTTTGCATTTAGTCATAAAGATATTCACAATCCTTCTTTTGCGTTGCCAAATTCTCATTCAATGTCAAATCGCTGGTAATACTGATATACCTCATTTTCTTTTTTTAAGCAGAGCTCGAAGAGAATAAAAAAGACCTTACAATATTTCATAGATTGAGATTTTCGAGACACGTAGAAAAGGGTCATCAAACATTCGTACGATTAAATACAAAAATCTTCATCAGTGTCTGAAAATATTAAATGCTGTGTGATCCTGTTTTCAAGCATACGGTCAAATCATGTTGAACGTACTTGTTCTAATAAGATCATTGAAGTTAAGCAACGTCGAGTCTGGTCGGTGACTGTCTGGGAATACCAGGAGCAGTAAGGAATCGGGAATCGATCCCTGGCCGAGTCATGCCAAAGATTTTTAGAAATGGTACTCAATGCCTCTCGGATAAAGGGTAGGATGGAGGATTTCCTCTCCTCGGGATTGGGACAGGGCTAACAACTCTTGACAAAAAAAGTTTCTTACATAAACATCGAAGAAACGTTGTCGATGGCCTATGTTTCATATGAGGCAAAGGGCTTACAGGTAATTCAAGAAATCTGAGGTGACCTCTTCTCTTTTAATGTGTTAAGCACCTGCTTATTTTGCTCAATAGATAATCCAGGGCTGTTCTACATATACAAATTGACTGAACCAATGCCATTCATGATCGAAGTCCTTGTCTCATTTTTCTGTCACCAGATTCAAAGTCGTCTGCTGTCATTCAGAAGACCAGCGCCCGCGCCGTCACCATTAAGTATTCCGCTTCAGCGGCTCAACTGCGCAGACTCAGTGAGAAAACAACCGCAAAGTTTGGTGTTCAATATGACGTCACAAGAGTCAGTGGAGGCGGTAATTTTTTGGTAAGTTAGATAGCCATTCTATAAGGTAATGGTTTTCCCGCTATCTGAAAGGCAAGCATTCCTATAAAAACCTTACGTAATCCGAAATGACGTGAAGCAAAGAAGCAATTATCATTCATGTTTTTAGCGTTCCCAGGCCCCAAAATAACGATGATGTGCTTGGCTGAGTTATTGGGGTTTGGGTTTGTCGAAGGCACTGGAAACTGGAGTGTAAAGGAGAAGGGAAGGTGATGCGTGCTGTCTCTATAACGGCTCGCAGCAAAACAAACTCTGGACGCTATTTTCGCCTTTTGTCTTTTCATCGTAGAAGGAAAAAAGTAGTGTAAAATGAACTTTCGAAGAGTGAGGGAGACCAAGACAGGCAGACAGGTCCTCCTTATTTGGATTTTCTTGAAGCAACACAATCTTCTTGCTCCAACCATTTACCTACCGTTTGCTGCAGTTTGAGACAGTGAATCAAAATGGACGCTGCGCGATATTTGACAATTCTAATGTTTTAAGGCAAGTTCAATACACTGATGCACATCACGATGATAGAAGGCGGCATCTAACTGACACACGGTGACTCACACGGTCCAAAAGCAATTATCTAGAAAAGACCAACATGGAACAGGGAATATGGGAGACTGTCTTCAATCAGATTCCAAGATTAGAGAAAATGGGTGGCGAATCACAGTCTTACCTATCCTATGTGTAATTATGGTTACTCATAGAGGAAACAAATAACTTTTTTTTAATGAATTTTAATGAGTCTGGACAATCATAATTCATGCGCTGAGGTAAGGTCACAATGATGAGTACTGACATCTAACTGGATATCAGTAAAAGATGAATATCCCTTGTTAAATGCTAAAGCTAACGTTTGCGATGATTTATTCCTGCAAAGCTGGGTTATCAGCGTTTACAGAGATAAAAAGCAATTATCGTGTAAAATTCAACATTGAATAGAAAATAGATGATTGTCTCCAGTTTTGGTCCAAGATTCGAGAAACGGCGTGGCTCACGCATCCCATTAGTAATTCGGGTTATTGAAAGAGGAAACAAATCACTTTTACGAATTATATTACAGGATTTGTTATTTCTTTTTATTGAACTGAGCTGGAACCAAATGAACATAAAGGTAATCGCTCAGTATTTTCTGACTTGATACGCCATAAAAAAGCAAACCCTTATACACAAAGGGCGCCTTGGTTCGAAAGAGTTTGGAATCCATTGTTATAGGACAGTGTTATTCAAACTATCTGATTTCACGGTCTATCAAAGTGTTTTCCTAATATGTCTGGAACCGATAACATATCTGTGCCAAATTATTATTTGTAAAATCTGTAAAATGTTAATTGACCGTTTCTAGTGATGTTAATCCTGTTATTGGGGAAATATAATGGGTATCTTAAAAGTTGAATTAAGGCACGGTATCTTTAATATAAGCTAAAAAATTGTTTTTTTAGATATCCATTTCATAATTAAGAAAAAAATGAGAAAAAGAGCTTCAGGGGTCTATGGTTCGCGTACAGCTAGGATTGTAACTATTTTTCAAGATTAAAATTAGGGCCAATTTGGTACCGAACTATTTGATTTAAAAAAATAAAGATTTGGTACTGAACAAAGTTATTTGGCTCTGAAAACAAAGATTTGGTACTAAAGGTAAATTTACAAAAGAAAACAACCCTGAAGATACGAACAACATGGAACAGCATAAATATGCATGACAAATCAGGTTCAATGATCGATTTCAAGTTTTCAAAATTATTTTGGTACTGAAGCTATTGGTCCCAACACCTTACAATTTTGGTCTTGTGTGCCAAAAGATATCTTGCAATCCTGGTATCGGCACCGGCACTCGTACCTCACTTTGATCAGTACTTGTGTGGGAAGAAGCTGAACATAATGAATATGTAAATCTGGTTAGAAACCTTTTGACAAGTAAATTAATCATAAGTGAGTTGCGCTGATTCTAAAGTCGCCTCCAATTACGAAGAGCTTCTATTTGCTCTTTGTTCGTGTTAACTGACCCACGACCTTTTGTTTCTACCTTCTAGCTATCCAATGAATATTTCGTCCATTATTTCGGCGTTGATGAGTGGTCCCCTTTAGCAATGGATATCGTCTTCGTGTTAGATGTGAGTGGGTCAATGTTTCAAAACGGAATTAATCAACTGAAGACAGCAATGCGCAGCATCTTGTCAAAGTTACAAGATACAGATCGTTTTGGTATTGTTGTCTACAACATGAACGTAGATTTGTGGAAGGACAAGATGGTTCGTGCTACACAGGGAAATACTGACGACGCTTGGCAGTTTATTAATGAACAAACTCCCTTCGGAAGTAAGTAGAAAACAGATTTTTCATCCTTGACTCATTCTCTGTCCCTAACAGCCTAACAATGCTACACAAGAACTCAATCTGATTATATCATACTAGCTGAAAACCCACCCGTAGGCCGGAATTTTCTGCTGGATTCCTTGGGGGGTCTAATTCTTTTTTTTTAACAATATAAAATCCATAACATTATTCTACTTCTTCCTACCTGGAATAATAGATCATGGATTTCAACAATGCATTTATTTAATCATGTCTTACTTGAAAACCCTATTGAGGACTCTTGGATCACATCCAATTTATATATTGGGGGTGGGGGTTAATTTTTTGTCTCCAAAAAAATGCAGGAAATACCCGATGAACACGGTTCCGATTAGCGTGTTTCTGAAAAACGCACCTCAAATTCGATATGCACATTAATTAAAGGCTTTTATTTGCAATAAAATCAATTTTCTATTGTACTCAGTTTTTTTTGCTCGCTTATACCAACTTCGACAGGCGAGATTTTAAAAATCTGCCGAAAATCAACTAATTACCGGATTTCAATGAAAACTTTAAGTCTTTATTCATTTATGGATTATTTATGAAAAGAGTATATTGCAAGAAAAAGCCTTGGAAATATTTTTTAAGTCAGTGCCCCCCCCTATTTTGAAAATTCAATGAAATCTCTCTATATAGCATTCGTTTTTATATATTGTTATATTTTAAGTCATTTTTACCGGACAAGCCGAGCATCTCTACTCGTACAAATATATATTTATGGCAAAAAACAACAAAAAAACAACAACAAAAACAAACTAACCAAAAACAGAAAAAACACGAAGCAACAGAATGTTAGATATAACATGAGGCTTATTCATCAACAATCAGAAATGTCTATATTCAGTGGAATTATTTTTAGTGCAACTATCAGGACTCCAGCAGGAGTAGCACTAGTAGTGATGTAGAAGCAAACACACAGACATGATAGAGTCTTGTTTTACCTCTTCCTCTCTTTCTGTTTGCTTTAGCGTGACGGAAACCAACCAATAAACAAACAAACAAAAAAGTGACATACACTTTATATTATACATATATATTCTCGTTGATTTTATTTCAGGGTCAAACATAAACGATGCTTTGATACAAGGCCTCACCCTTATTGAAAAATCTAGTGCAGCCGCCGGCGGTGCCTCTCGGGTGGGGACCATTTTCTTTCTGACTGACGGTGATGCTTCCGAAGGCATCACAAAGACATCAAAGATTATTGAGAACGTTGTGAACACAAATCGAATGCAAATTCCGATCCACTCAATCCTAATTGGGGATGCGGGTTTCCAGTTGGCCAATCAACTTGCGCTGACCACCCATGGTCAGTCCTTACGTATCTACGGTCCGGATCAACTCATCAACGAACTGAAGGACTTCTACGATCACATCAGGGGCGTATTGGCTAGGCGACTAAGGTTCAAGTACGCGGACCAATTGGTCGAAAAGACGACGCAGACTGATTTCCGGGTCTATCACAAGGGTTCCGAAGTGGTAGTGGCTGGAAAGTGCAGCAAGGGGGCGAGAAACCTCAAGCCTTCGGTGACTCTGGTAAATTCGGACGGTGAACAGACGTTGCAGGTATCGTCTGGTTCTTCCAGTCGCGACGCTGGGAATGTAGCTGAAAGTGTGTTCGCTTTGTTGAACATACGACAGATGTTGAAGAAAGCTTTTGGACACAGGGAGCAACAAGAGGAAGACAGACTCTACAACGAAGCTGCAAACATTGCACTCAAGGTAAAGATAGGGTCTTTTCAGATATGCATCCATTGCACTAACACAGGAACAAGCAAAGGCTCTAAGCGTATGTGTGTGTGCTACATGAAGTTGTGATTTCGTGGAATCCCAAGGGATTTCATGAAACCCTAGTTTCACAATCAGTGTAGTAATGGTTAACAAGCTTCTGATACTGACCATTACTACTGTAATGAGTTCGATCCTCACTAGGTGACCACTGCTGTGGCCTTGTATCAATCTTAACTGTATCAAACTGAGCTGTGTATATACTGTAAATACTGAAGCGGAATATATACTTGATGTTTACTGGGTTCAGCTTAGTTCGACACAAAGCCACAGTGTAGGGGCACCATTGATCAAAGAAGGTAACATTTAATATTCATATCAATTCTCGATTAACACATTGTGTGTCCAAAAAGGAATGCTAGATTTGTCCCAAGAGTAATGTACTTTTCAATTCGCCAGTGTGCCAAAGATTAATTGCAAAAGTGAAGACTTTTACAAATCAATCAGATGAGCAAGCTACAACGGAAAGGGGGAGGGTAGCAAGACTCATCAATTTTTGGTGCACTGACGCAGTGAGGATCGAACTCACTGTCTAAGGTCAAGAGGGGTGAGCTTGCAAACCATTGCTCTACGACACGGAGTCCTGCAGACTGAGAACTGACACGTTCTCGAAATGAATTTAATTCCAACGATTTCTGATAAATGATGGGGTTCCAATCACAACTTCCTCTGAGCTGTGCGCGTGCGTGTGCAGACATTTCGAATCCAGAGCAGAAATAGAATTTACGTAAGTTACCTCAAAAATGTATATTCATAATGGAATGAATTTTGATTTAATCATTTCCATCAACTTTGATGATGATAATAATGATAATAATAATAATGATAATAATGATAAGAAGAAGAAGAAGAAGTTTATTAATGGATGTTATTGCTATCAATTTATTTTGACATTGAATTACATAAAAATGCCCTTTTTCTTTAATAGAACAACAAACTGAACAGTATAAAATGAAATCTTGATTAAGTACATTATTTCAATTTGAATGCACTTATATTTCTACTAAATATTAAAAGATGCCAATACAGTTTTATCAGCCAGGAAAGATAGGCTGTGCCAAAATTATCTTGAAACAATTTCGAGTTTACTTTTGCAAAGGTATCCAATGCGTACATACTTCTGTCACAAAAGAAAAAATTGAACGACATGAAATTTTTGAACAGCACTGACCACTAAAGATCAAATGGAACATTGCTCTGTGAGTGCGTGTGTGTGTGTGTGTGTGTGTGTGTGTGTGTGTGTTGTTGTTGTTGTTGTTGTTGTTGCTGTTATTGTTTTTGTTGTAGCACGTTCTGATATCCTCCAGCATAAACTCAAAATTGAAGTGTTTGTTTCTTATCGTTCAAACTGGTTGTCATTTCAGTACAAATACCTGACGCCTGTCACTTCGATGGAGATTTCCGGTAAAGGTGATTAGAATATTTTCTTTTTATTTAGGGACAGTTTTAAGGAACTGAGCATAATAGACTTTTTGTTGCCAAAGTGTAGCAAAACTTGAGCAATATAAAGATGTATCAAATCGCTGTAACAACGCATGAGATTGAAGTGATTATCGCCATAGATAAACCTACTTGAACTCTTTTTTTTTCTCCTTTTTTTTTGCTTCGACAGAATTTAATCTGGGACAGAGCGAGAAATCGAGTTCAACATGAAAAATGATCTTTGGTAAATGTGTTGAGATCTTACTTTGTGTGTATCGGTTGGCCCATTCGTCATGCATAAGAAATAAGTCCCATATTCTCCATGTAAGAGTTACTTTTTCGGGCAATCTTCAATTTTGGAGAGTAATCAAATTTTAGTCCTGTATCTAATCAAAGTTATTCAATAAACTAAATGTGTTCAAATAATCAATAATAATATTCGATTTTATTCCCCAGGTTCTGTTTTAGGCTCTGGTGATTCTCAAAAACCTATTCGTTCTAATGGTCGAGTGTATGGAGTCCATGGCGGTTATGGCGGAGGTAAGTGAAGTTATTCATAATGTTTTTGAACCCTTGACTTATTGACATCTAACTTCAATTGAATGAATATCTATCTGTGAGTCTGCAATTAATCGACAACTGGCAATCATGCGAAGTTGACATTCGCCACATTTATAAGTCAGTGCACGTGGCATTGCAGTGTCGAGTTTGGAATTGTTTGGATCAGTGGTTCTGGATAAATCTAATAAAAATGAATAGAGAATTACTGAATATAGTTTTTTTTTTTCACATCTAAAATTATAGATTTAAGATGTTTAAATTGGCAACACCGAAGAGAAGTAACCGAAATACTTCGAAGTCGTAGTTTCGTATGACGGATGGGGAATTATTTTACATGACTATTGGATGGAGTGAAAATAATTATAGTTTTTGTTATTTTAAACTTTGGTTGCCATTTTTGAGTGAACTATCAATTATGTTTATGGAATATACAATTTTGAAGTGTGAATTTTGCTCTATTTATTAAGCTGAACATTTTCTTTTCACTATCTATTCTGGTTTATTTGGGGCCGTCAAATCAAAGATGAAAAAAAGCAAATTCGAGGAATTCCGTTGTAGGAGTTCACTCGGGACGTAGAGCAGCGGAAACAACTCGCAATATCAATCAATTATTTGGGAACCATCAAGAAACGTACAGCACAAGTACAGAATTTTTTTCTGTCAGAGACGGAAGCCTTGAAGATGAGAAGGGCCGTGGGCGTACTGAAAACATCCGTCTGAGGACCATCGTTGAAGTGGACTCAGGCAAAACAACTCAAGAGGTTGCATAGGAACATTGACTATTCAACAATTGCTCAACATTCACACCAAGCTGAAAAAAAACAAACTCGACCAATGGTTGTTGCACGAACTGAACAAAAATAAAAAATTTCACAGTTACGAAATTTTCTTCGATCGACGGCGTTCCATGCAATGGTTTCTTAGATGGAATCATCCTCTACAACTTCTTGAATACTGGAAAAACCATTCCAGCAAAGAAATAAAACCCAGGAAATCAACAGAATGCACCAAGAACTGCAGCGTTTATGTCAAACATTGGCCAATCGAATAGGACCGATTCTTCTCCATGACAGCGGCCGACTGCATGTAGCGGGAATGTCCTTGCAGAAAATTAACGAACTATGCCATGAAACTCTACCTCCCCCAGATTACTCAACAAACCTCTTTCCAAACCACTGCTACCGTTTCAAGCATTTTGATAACTTCAACAACTAATCGGCAGCTCAAAACATCCCCGAAGGTTTCATTGGTTCCATGACCCCAGAATTCTAGGCTTACAGAATAAATGGACTTGTTTTCAGTTGGCAAAAATGTGTCGATTCTGAAGGTTCTTATTTCGATTGATAACTTTTATTTCAAGCTGACATACTGCTTTAAAGTTGATGGAGAAAGACTGCAATCGTCTTTGCATCAACTGAATATTATGGTTGGCTGCTCAACACACTATGGAAACCGGTCGCTTCCAAAGATGTGCCTAAAAGCACGAATTAACGGGTCGCACTTTTTATGTACGCCAGAAGACCAGGGCCCAAGTTCTAAGGGGAACAACTATTTAATGCAATGTTGAAAATGAATTAATTTTAACAATCTTCGCTCAAGGAATTTAAGCTTGCTCGTAAAACTGAAGACTCTTGTTAATTGGACGAGCGAGAAATAAAATGGAGCCAATCACAAATCAAAAGAATGAAAATGTATTCATTCTATTTCAAAAATAGAGATCTAACATGAAATGTTTATATACATATTTGAAATACTAGGTGTGGAAAATAGAATGCCGAATAGAATTATCGAAATATCGGGAAAAGTCTTCAGATATTTACTTAATACCGTTACACAACCATAGAAGGGTGCATTGGCGTGTATATAGACAATAAGAACGGATTCTGTTCAAAGACTGTGACGTAGTTTATGCATTTTTACAGCCTTTGTCTACAATGGTGTCTGTAATAAAACAATTTGTTTCCAAATGAGTTTTCAATTTAACCCCCGTTAAAATGTGCAGAATTGAAATAATGATTACGTCAAAAACAAAACGAAAAATACCGTCTAAAATGCAATATGATTAATTGGAAAATGAGAAAGTTATAAGTATATGTATGGAATGTATACATTAGATATAAACACTATATAATCTGCGTTCTTTCTTTATTTTCTCTCTCTCTCTCTCTCTCGTACTTTCTATTCTATCTCGACAATTCATCTAAAAAAAGGAATAATACAACATAGTGTAAAGTAATAAGAGAATAAAATATTCTCCTCTCTTTACAATCTCTCTCTACGTATTGGCAGTTTATTAGGTCAAAACAAGAATCGAGTTTTTCAATTCGATTGAACATTCATTTTTTAAATGACGCTTATTGTGTTTTGAGACTTCACTCTTGGAATCAATATCAAATCAATTCTATTATATTTTCTTTCAGGTGGAGGTGATCCTCATTTCATCATGGATATTAGAGGGCTGAGCATTCCTATTTGTTTCAACGTCTTCAGTAAGCCCGGACAGATTCTGACTCTGGTGGAAGACCCTAGCACACGTATGCATCTTTGGTTAATATTGATCCAAAAATAACTCGTTGGAAGCTCTTCTACAAAACATTGCATTGAAAATATTACATTGTAATCAAATTAAATCTGCAGCTTTTTCGTTTAAAAAAGAAAGAAAGAAAGGGTCAAGATAAGAACCCCCAAACGTAAAAAAACAAAAACAAAAAAAAAATAAACAAAATAAAAAAAAAACCCAAACAAAATCATTTTTAGATGGGGACTAGTGGAGTACCAATGCTAATTCTCAAGTCTGTAGACAAAACGGTATGACCAGGAGCGCTGGACCACACGAACACATAAACAAACCCACGCATATATAAAAAGGGATAGAACCCTTCGTCATTCTTCATGGTTACAGTTGTTCAATTAATTTTAATGTTCTCTTTTTCTTGCAGACAAGAAACTCAATTCGAGATTTTAGGTTGGGTTCAAATTTTAACAGCAATTAGATCTCAGAGAATGAAAATATTTCAACCATTTTGCTGAACGGTCATTCTTGTCTATCTTTTTGGTTGAGTCCCTGATCATTCAAGTTGTCAGATTTTTAAAGCTTTGTCCAAAGAAGAGTCTGATGCTGTTAAAAGTTTGAAATTAAAAAAAAAAAAAATTGCAGTATGAGGCATTGCATTGTGCTGGGCTTTTTCGTTGTTCCTCACAAGACCAAAATGTTCATAACCAGTGCGAATTGATTTTGTTCTTTATTTCACTGGTGTTCCCCAGGGTTAGAGTTTTCGTTTTCCTGGTGGTGACTAGCAGAAAAGATCTAGTATTTTGGATCTCTTCTCTTTATTTCTTTTAGCCAATCGTATTTTGAAATTATAGATGTCAAAAGAAAAATCCCCCGAATTCCCTATCCAACACTTAGTTAATTTCATTTTATGCCTTCAACCCTTTCAGTCCTGTTTTTTTTTTCAATTTTGAAATTTTGTGTAATTGAATTTTCTTATTTATATTCGAAGACCGTATTAAAAAAAAACAACCATTGAGTGATAAATCAACATTTAGCAAATTTTTATCGAAAAATTGAAAATTGATTTACAAGGACCGCCAGGGACAAGCAGGTCTCTAATTGATCTAGAAAATACGTGGTTCTTGAAAGTACTCTAAATACTTAGAGGGTTAAACTACCTTTTTTTTTGTCTTCTTCTCCAGGCATCCAGGCTAGAGCGTCTGTTATATTCGTATCGAGCAATTCAAGTCACCATTTCAAAACGTACATGGGAGAGATTCGAATTCGAGCCCCGGGTCTAGAATTGAAGGTAACGCCTCACTCAATCATCGCCAATTCTCACTCGTTGTCCTGGACAAGCGAATCAATAATGGATCTTGCGACATCGGACGTTACAAGTCACGGCAATGGCAAAATGTTGACCGTGAGGATCGGAAATGAAGTTCGCTTTGCCGTGAAGAGGGTCGTCCGACATGGCACTCCACACAAACTGGACTTTCTCGATTTCTACATCATTGACAGGAGGGGCTTATCCGTGAGGACCAGGGGGATCGTTGGTAAGAGCAAAGATCTTTTTCTTTTCTTATTCAAGCGAATGAGCCTTCATTCGCTGTAGATGTTGAAATATCCTTCCCAATAATGTTTTATAACTAAAGATTTGAAATAGCTTAAATAACAGCACTGTTATAGCCGTGAGAATGCTGAGAACATCCAGTAACAATAAAAACCCTGAATATAATTAGCAAGCTATCAGTCAAGAGATAGAAAGAAAGGAAAGGGCAAATACGAATACAGAATGTTGCTCTGCAGTGTATATGTACGAGTGCTTATTGAGCTGCAGATAATATAATTACAACTACTAATACTGTTACTGCTGTTGTTGATTAGTCAATCCCCCCCCCAAATGAAAACACAAATTCTAGTTAGCATTTGACATTACTATGTCAGCAAACTTCCAAAAGGAAGGCTGCTGTGGTAAAATTATCGGCATTGAAATTCTTGTTCAACAAATTTGTAATAATAGTTAAGCAAGCCTAACCATCTTGCACTTGTTCACATTCACTCAAAAATGCCCTTCTCTTTCAGGTGGACTTGTCCATGTAGGTGGCCATGTGAGATGGACCCGCAAGTATATCGATGGGAAAATGAAGGCTCATCTTCTTTTGTACAACCGACATAAACGGGTTCGAACGGCGCTGATGGCAGTTCTCAACGAACGACCTGATCCCCTCACCCACAGGAAGCCATGTTGGATGTTATGGCAAAACTCTTACAAACAATTGGTGCATTTTCAATCAAGAAGAAAATTTCAGAAGAAAAATTAATATTTCAATTTGGCAGCACAACGTCAAATACTTCATCTTCACTTCATCTGAGATCGCCAGGCCGACTTTTAAGAAAAATAATTTTTCTTCTCTTGACATTGAAAATCTATGAATTATGAAAGACAAAGACACAAACGAATCTGCTTATACAATACACCAAGTGTATGTCTATATTTTGTCTGTAACATCTCTAGAGAAATAACTTTCATATTTTTACTTAGAAGTTACTTTCCTTTGAAGACTATTTAATTATTACGTTATTTGTAGGAGAAAGATGATTGTACACAATAATGTTTGAATTCTGTGACAATTTCTCAGTTGATGTAGTTTCACACCAATTTGTATTTATATAAGCTTTTACGTAATTGCAAAATTACTTGAATGTTGCCATCAATTTTTTGACGACAGGAGTAAATTAGTAATCATATAAAACCTCTATTTCCTTCTCTTTTGAACATTGCTTGAAATACTTGCTGCGAGAATACAATCGGGGAACACATTTATAGCTCTTATAAATAATCGTATATTTTGAAAATATTAGCTATTTGGTAAAGAAAGGTCTGAGAGATTTTGGAGCTGATTCCGAGAATGAATGCATAAAATGGAGATAACTCCTGGTATCCTTCATATCAACTTTTTATCTCTCCTAGGATTGCAAAATGTGCCTTCTCCGTGTGAGTGTCGTAAATTCTTTTCACTCCAAAATTCAGTATACACATACACAAGCAAGGATTTTACTGCATCTCACAATTAACTTTTCCCTAGGAAAGAGAAAGGTGAGATGGTAACGTGCGAGGTCAGCAAATTCTATAACATCAATAATTGACAGCAACATTCCAATTTTTTTTTAGAAGTCAACTTTTAGAACAACGGTCTGACGACAATTCTAGGGGAGATAACCCTTAGTTGATTTTGAGGGTAACAGGAGTTATCACCATTTTACGAAATTTAAAAGATGATGAAACGTCATTAGTATTTCAGAAGGCACACTCGTAATATGAGATTAGCCAAAGATTATTCAGTATTTCATATATTTTTCACAATGAATAACTTTTATTGTCACTGTTGGTCGACAATAAAACTTAATTTCCTATTTGTACAGAGCATGCAATTAAAAAAAGGTTTTATCGAATATTTTGTTCTTCATTGAATATTTTTTTAACTATTTTATCTCTTCCCCCCACAAAAAAGGGTTCACAGGGGAAAAAAATTACATCAATTTAAAAAAAAAAAAAGAATTGAAAAAGGATGAAAGAAAAAAAATCATTAAAGAAGCAAACAACCCAGTGGTCCACCGGTTCACCTATTGAGAGAGAAATAAATCAATTTGATGTGACCAGAATAGATGTTAAATTCAAAGGTCCGATCGCACCCGGATTTTTTAGCATTAGCAAACGATTAGGGAAAATAAGGGAGACAACTCTATGATCAGCCTCCAATAGTTATAGCCATCGAGGAATTGTTTTTTTTGGGGGTGGGGTTTATAGCGAGAAAGAAAACCCCACAGCAATCAAGTTGCAAACCATCCCGATTTTTTAATTGTATTCTTCAAGTTAGCACGTTTTAGGGGTACCTAAATTCAATACAACATTTCGGATACGCAGAGATTACAAACAGATAAACAGAACTAGACTTCAAGTATTATAATAGGTAAATAAAAAAAGAGCTTCATTGACATACGCTAATATTGTCCCATCAAAATCTCTCTGAATCATTTGAAAATTAACAATTCCTAATTCTTTTCTGTCAGATTCAACAGGTTCCAATAAACATTTTCGCGAAACCGTTTTACCTGCGACGAACATTGACAGTTCTATCAATGCCTACAATTTTTTTCAGACCAAATTTGAGAAGGTTCAGTGTCCATAAGAAAGGAAAGGAAGAGAGTGTGGGTTGAATGAAGAGGAGTATTTCTTTTTCTTCTTTTTTTTCAACGTCACACTACGTCTTTTCTTTTCTTTTTTTAAAAATCAATTTTCGAGATTAAAAATGTGGTAATTTAATACTTCGATTTGTTGGACTGAATGTTAGGTTTATTTTGTCAAAAGAAAAATTTGAAATTACATAGATTTAAAATAAATCAAAATAGTGAATTACATTGTTAATAATCGGATCTCGACATATGTGACGTTGGTGAGATAAACAAGCATTGAAATCTAAAAAAAAAAAAAAAAAACTGAATCAAGCGTATCGAATTTAATTCCCCTTTGTATAATTGTTCCAAATATTTTTTGAAAAGTTAGTTTGACATGATGTATCAAAATAAAATGAAAACTGCTGGAATTATACATTTCGAGACTTTAATTGGAGAGACCACCTCCACAGGCAGTGTTGGATTTAGATATGAGCTAAATGGGCTGCAGATAAGAACCTCAAAGACTGCAAGGACCTCAAATCCTTGCTTATTCGATACTAAAATCGCTTAGCACACAGTTATCATCTTGATGGCTAAATAAGGCCAGACTTTTCATTTCCAGCTAACTTTATAGCCAACGTTTTAGTTCTCACTATGAGATAGCGTTCTTCAAATCTGAGATTTCGTTCTAGAAATTATTTAAACAAAACAAAAACAAAAAAAATCCAATGCATTTAGTATCATAAATACTTGATAACACATTGTTATTTCACCCTCATTTTTTAACAAACTAATGTCTTATTTTAACAATTGTGCTAATATCAGATGAATACATTGTATAATTATTCCTTCTGGAGCTTCCGCATGAATTCTCGGGCGTACTTTTGAAAAATATACTGATTTTCAGTCACATTTTATCCATCAAAGAGGGCAATTTTTGTAATTTTTATGCTAGACGATTTTAATACCAAATAAGCAGGAAATACTAAAATTGCACGTCATAAGTTTCGTCAGACCTTGTGACGTTATTTATTTATTTATCTATTTATTTTCCACATGGGAACTTTGAACTTTACGTCGAGCTTCACAGGTGCATGAAATGACATCTAGAGGTGGAATTTTTATGTTGAAGCTATGTTAATAAGCGTTGGATACGGAAAATATATAAAAAAAGGGGGTTGATAAATAATTTTACCCACACATTCACGGAATTGAGAGATCCATAATTTGAAGGGAAATAACTCAATAGAGAAAAAAGTTATTTCCAACGTTTCCGAAGAAATTAAAAAAAAAAAAAGAAAATGATTTTCTCTGCAATAATCTATTTTCGTAAACGAAATTACAACTCAACGTTACCTTAAAATTAGTCGTAGACAAATTCTATAACCCAAGGTTCGTGTTGACGAACTAAGGTCACCAGGTCAACTTGAATCACTTACTGTTGACTGCTATATTAGTTTTTTGCTTTCTTCCCATATTTTCCTAGGGAATAGTATCTTCTGCCGTTTTGTACCAAAATGACCATAACATTTTAAAAATGTACTGATCACCATGATAAAGTTTTTGCAATAGTGTTATTTTTTTCTGCCTTTACAGAAGTTTCTTATTCGAAATAAAATCCATCGTCCTGTCTCCATCAAGATGATTTCCGATAATGAATTCCATTTGATAACAATTCAGTATAAAAGATACTTTGAATCCAAATGATATCTGTGATGATCCTTGTTAAACACAGAAAGCAACAGGAAGCGACGTAAATTGTGGTGAATAATAATAAATAAAGAACATGTTTGGTTAGTCAATCAATACCAAAGTCTTTTGGCAGCATGCCATGTTGGGAATGATCAATTAAAAACCAGGGAAAAGGGCATTTTGATGGGCAGTAATCCCAAAGAAAGAAAGTTTGAATTTTCAAAACTCAAGAGTGAATTCTTCTGGACAAAGGTTTCTTCAGTTTTTTAAGTTGGTCTATATAAACAGTTTTAGTTGACAGAAAAGTTCTTATTTGAGGTAAGGGTTGATTAAAGTAATTGTTGCTGGTAATAAACATCTTTGTCTCTCTTTAGCTTCCTTTTTTTTGTCACAAGAAACTAATGAAATGTAATTTTGAAAAAGCTTTTATACAGAGATTCATCATGATCAACTTCATGATTTTAGGGTCAAGTTTAGGGTTAGGAGTAGGGGTTGGGTTCTTGTTGTTTCCTGTATTTTACCACTCCCTCCTTTCAGAGATGCTTTCATCAAGAGTTATCTTATCACTTGAGGTAATATAAAATTTGTCAAGGTTTTATTTTTTAGGAAAAAATGTCCAAGTCAACACAAGAGATTCATGTTGAGGCCATTTGTTAGAAATTGTCAACCAAACCTGTTAACAAAGATTTCTACTGTTTTTAAGTTTGTCTGGCTGGCTATGAATGTAATATACATACATACAGACCTCACTAATGGGGCAAAGGAACTGAAAATTTACACATCTATTATCATATCTGAAAAGAAAGAGGAGTTCAGTTTGCAATGTAAGTTTTTGTTAAAATGGTCCCTTTGTTTGTGTCAGCTTGTTTTTCAAAAAATTGATATTTTTTAGTAATCAGTCCGACAAAAATCAAGATAAGAAAACTTATTTATTGATCACCTCTATTTCTAAATTTTTCAGTTGATCACCCCCAACATGGCATTCTGCCGGAAGACATTAGTCACACAACGGTTTCTATTGAGTGACTAACCAGATCAGTATTGATCGCAATACTTTGTTTTGATTATAATACGAGGGATGATTGGTATATCTCTATAAAAAGCCGCTCTGTTGCTTTGTAATGTACTAAATGTCACGCTGTGTTTTTGTTCCTATCTAAGAGTGAATGAACATTTCAGATTTTGCATCCAGAAACCCCAAAATATATCAACATAAAATGGTATAATCTGTGTTGCCCATCTAAACTAAGTACGTGCCAAAAACTTTATGAATCTTTATTATCAATTATCTTCATGTAAGGAGTCACTAAAACTGCTGCTGCTGATTGGATCCAGATTCTATCCTTATGGATTTAGGATTTTGTGGTAAAAATCAATGACAACTTCTTTAATTCACTTGAGTATTGGATTTTAGATGAAAAATAGTCAGAAATAGTCACCTTTATGAGAAATTAAGTCAAATTGTGTTATTTAATATCATTAATTTTTTTAAAATAATTTTTATTATCATCATCATCATTTTGCATAGAATACAATGCAAGTGAGCTACCCTGAGCAAGATGTTATTTATATCTATGCAGCTATATATTGCCAATGCCAGGAACTAACCAGAAACTCTGACCATAAGGAGGGTTTTCCAGATAGTTCCAAGTCTCTATCTATAAATTATAATAATAGTGTCGTAGGTCAAGAAAAACAACTATGGATAATCAGTCAATTATAATAATTCCAAGAAATTATATGTTGATCGATTGCAAATAAAAGAAATTGAAGACTTCAGTCATACTAAGTAAGTCTTTCAATGAAATTAGGTTTTTACATGTAGTTTTGTGGTTGATATTACGTGTGGTTAGAAATGTTGGAGTCCACCAATCTCCAGTAAACTGTGCTTCATCAGGGGACATCATCAAAGTATGAAACATTTCCACCATCAAAAGAGGAAAAACAAAATCATTTAATCTTTTTTTCAAGTGTAAAAGCTTTGTTTCTTTAATAATGAATTAAAGAGAAATTTCAATTTATTTATTTATTTATTTAATTTATTTTTTACTTCTTGATATTCTGGATCAGCCTACATTCTCTGAAGCAGGCTGGATTAGAAATATTTTCCATGTTTCGCGGGCCTAGGCGGGGAAAAACAATGTGGATGGAAATGATCATTCAAGGCCATGGAAACCGATTGTTATTTTCAATTACTCGGTTTAGACTGTTTTACAGTCCCTGCACAAAATAGCGGGAGATCAATTTTCAATGCAGGAATGGCTGGAGCCATAGCCAGCATATGGGCAATTTTTATACATTGATGTAAACAAAAGCTGTGCTGTTGTCATAAAAGTGTCCAATACTGAATTTCAGCTCAATCTAGCAATCTACAAAGCAACTTTGTCAGAAGAAACTGTGAAAGGTGCAGACCCCCTTGCCAAATGGGTTCTGAGAGTAAATCTTTGAAACCTTCCCCTCGGTCTATTGGGTATACTTAGCAAATTTGGTTGAATGAATCACAATTAGTATTATATGAATGAAAATCGGGCCATGATAATCCAAAAGAGCGTGAACACAGCTAAGGCCATCGAGTGTTCATACCAAATTTGATTAAACCATGTTCAGCTGGATTTTTCGGCAGAGCAAGCTCAACCTTTAAAAACAAAAAAGAAGAGTATACATCCATTGCATCCTCCTGATAGTCACCTACGGAGCTGAAACATGAGACCTGACCAAGAGACAAACCTGCAGACTGAGAAGCATACAATGTACACATGGAAGAATCTTGCCCAATATCACATGGAGAGATAACAATACAGCACAGTTTATCAGAGGAAAAGAGGAGTCCAAGACATCATAGAATCTACTAGAAAACTCAAATGGCAATGGACTGGCCATGTTGCTAGAAAGGCAGACAACTAATGGAAATCAGGACTCACAATATGGATCCCCAGAGATCACATGTGCAACCGACGCTGACAGAATTCAAGATGGAGAAACCAACTAGACAAATTCAGAGAGGTGTGTGGCTAATCCTAGGGAAGGTCCATGTCCAACAACGGGTGAAAAAAGACTGATGATGATAAGACACACAGTTCTCAACTATATTGATGGACAGATACATTCTAGCAACTTTTTTTTTCAAGTTTTGAAGCCCTTATTGATAGGCCATATTTGCAGGTAGCATTTCAAATAATTACACTGATTACCAAATTTTTCATTAGGAAGGTGTTATGTACTATATATTTTCCTAACCAGCAACCAACATTACATAATCTGTTGGTCTTCTATCAAGTCTGGTGTTCATGATTGAATGACACATAATGACCCCACCACACAAAGCACCACAAGGGGATCCAAAGCTGAATGTTTTGAGCTTGTCCTTCTACTTAGTACAACTTATAGAGAGGAATTTTGATTTTCTGCTCTGAAAAGTTCTGACGGATACAAATCTTGTTACATTTAGACCTTGCTTGTATTGCCTCATGTACAATGGAACTGAGAATGAACATGTCCGTAGAGAGGTGCTTGAGACAAACAGACTCAAAAATTATAATCTGCATTAAGAGAAGAGAAGAGAGAAAAAAAAGTTGTACGGCAAATTGATGACAAAAAAAAAAAAAGAAGTTCAATTTTACAATTGTTCTTCGAGGCTAAAAACACGAGTTTGTTTTTCGTTTTTTTTTTAATTGGATGTCATTGATTATTCATTGATCAGAATCATTGGTATATTCCTGCTCAAACACTAAGTTTGGGCAGAAAGCCATGTTCAATAAAAGAGATCTTGCCAAAAAGTACATTAAAGGTTTTCTGGCTTCTGGCTTTTAGTGATAAGAACCCCGAATTGGAGGACAAAAGGTTTGTTGGTGCATTATTGGAGAAACTGGTTGATAAGAAAGAATTAGCGTTATCAGTGTCCTTCAAGGGACTTTGAGAATTCTGATTTAGAATTTTACCTAAGTGGGGGGGTCAGTAAGTACTCAAAGAACTATTGAAATTTAAATGCAGCAAAATTGACCAACATTTTGAGCAAAAGTGGATCATGGGCCTGGGATCAATTTATCAAATCTGGAATTTTTGTAAACATTGCAAGTTAGAACGATTTCTTGGCTTTCCGAATGCAACAAAACATTAATATCATCATAATGGAAATGAACTGCAGTAACAAATAATATGAGTCAAGGCAACAAGCCCCCAAACTATATCACTATGGTAGCAGCATCGAATTCTGTAACAAGTAGATGACAGAATGGGAAGTAATTCAAGGGAGTTAATTGATATGCAGTTCTGATGTTTCAAGTCTTGATATCAAAAATCATTTGAATAGCAATTTTTGATAAAATAATATCTTTTTTGGACTCTGCAAACTCAACAATAAATTTGGCATTTCATCTTTATCGAATTTCTCTACGTACGCACAAAAGTATTCTACAATTTTTATAAAATTGTGAAAATTGTAGAATATTTTAGAACGTACATAGCAAAAAATATGCAAAAGCTTTTTGATGCCATTTATTGCATCAGGCAAAAATTATAGTCATTCTTTCACCTACCAGCGTTTTAGCATGTGGCCTCATCCCCAACATCCAAAAGATTAGCGCATTTTAACTACTGAACTTGTTTATGAAAAAACTACTTTACCCTTGCTCTCTACAAGAATGAGTGCAATATTTAATTACATTAAAACTTACAGTATAAAGAGAAGGTGTGAAGCCATTTTAATAGAGAAATTATCACAGAATTCAAACAGAGTACAATCATCTTTCTCTTACAAATAAGGAAGTGGTCTACACGGAAAAGAACCATTGCAGGGAAATATAGAATATTTCCTTTGGATAAGAAATACAGCAACTAACACACATCACACATTTGTTAGACGATTGGTCATTATTCCCCGATCCCTGACGAAAGGGGAGCTACGGTGCCATAGATTGTCACTTAGAATTCCTTGAATATAATCCTAAGAGAAAACATCCAAGAAGAACTTGTTGAACCAAAATTCAATGATGAATGCAAAGAGAGATTTGAAAGAGCCGAAATGGTCGAATCGTGGCTGTCGAATACAACTGAACAGCACAATCCAAACATGTGGCCTGAAATGGCTGAAGGCACTTCACATTCAGTTGAATGGCTTTAGTGCAGTCAATGAAATAATAAAGGAAAGAGAAATAGAAACTAATTAAACACGCAAGGAGACATTTGACTGGAACTCAGAATTATCAGTAATCCAAATGCATTGAGGATCTGGCAGGAAAATCATCCCCAAAATTCACTAAACAATGAAAGTACAAGATTGTATGGGGGGGGAGGAGGAGGTGTGATTGTTTTAAAAATGTAACCAAAAGGAGGGGAGGGGAGGGGAGGTCGAGAAACCTTCAGTTAGATAATGAATTAGTACTAATTATTATAATGTGCTTTTGTCAAGATTTAGTCGGGGGTCAGTAACCTGATTATCCCATTTTAGGGCCGAACGGTATTGGCAGAGGCATGCACTCACTGAGTGCTTCCTGGTCGACTAGCATTCTCCAAAACTGACAACTGCAAAGAAAAAGAAAAAAAAAAAAAAAAAGAAAGAGAAATAATGCAGAGAAAATAAAAGCAACCAGTTGAATTCATATTTATTGTAGTTTCATGTTACACTTTTTATGGGTGGTGAGGACCGGATGTGTCTCTTGATTGGTGGGCAGTGCTGCTCCCATCACCACCACCACCACCTCCCTGTTTTGATGAGGATTTCTGAAGGGAAGAGAGAGGGGGAGGAGGAGGAGGAGGGAAGATCCAGATAGCAGCAGCAGCAGCAGCACTGGCATGTGTGAGAGTGTGGGCATGCATGCGTTTGTTGTGGCACAGTAAGAATCAAATCAAAGTCATTTGGGCAACGAAGGAAGAAATGTTGTCAGTCCAGCAGGATTGGTTTTCATTTTGCTTTAGAATAAAATTGAAAGTGAACGGGGAAAAAAAGAAAAAGAAAAAGGAAAAGGAAAAAAGATAACCCAGCTGTGACCTCCAAGCATTGACCAAAGAAATCGGGTGGGGGGTGGGGAAAACAAATTTCTCCAAAATCTTCCGATTTACCACAGGAAGAGGGAAGAGTGGTTAATTTCAGAAACTGCTTCTAATTAATTTTGACTTTTCCCAGCCTAATGTCACTAAGAAAGGACTTCATGTTGACAAGACCATTACAGAGGTTTGTATGGAAATACCCACGTAAGAATGATGCTCTCATTTGCTACTGCCCAACTCCCTCCCTCCCTCCCTCATACCGAATGCCTTAAGGGGTAGAGAAAGCCTCATGGACTAGAGAAAGCTTTGGTTCAAGTTTTTCCAAAATCAACTTGGATAAATAAGCAAAATATGATGGGGGAAAAACTCAATCATATAATGAACGATGCAATTTCGTTCTGCTTATTTGTCAGTCTCTAACAATGGAATCTTCCACCTTTTGAAATGAACTCTTCCACTGAAATGAGTTCAGATGTTTCTGAAAAGGAAATCCAACTATATTCATTTCCTCTCAGGATTAACTAGTTGCTGAATAATCTTGCCAAGGAATACAAGTTTGATATCCAACAAATTCCCAAGAGGTTGCAACTCTATCATTTAGACAAAGGAATTGTTGAACATAAGATCCCCCTCATTAAGTGCAATCAGTCTAGACTCTCTCATCAAGGCTGAATGACGCAGTAAATGAAGATCCGGGGAATCAACAAAGATGTAGATATTGACATGAAAAGAAGTGGAACTTTATTCACCTCTGTAAATGAAGATCCGGGGAAGAATAGGTATTCACCCCGGCCAATCTGGCAGCCGACACTAGGAGTGATAATCGAAACTTTGAGATGAAGCTTAGATTATCCCCCCTTCTAGCGACCCTGGTCCACATGATACTTTTAGAAGATTTTTTAAGAATTTCAACAACATTCAGTGGAAAGGTGGGCTATGGGCGACAGAAGTAATTGAATTCGAGAGTAGATCTAAGAATTTGTTTTTGATTGGGAGATATTCAACAGGAAAAGAGATTAAAAATGATCAGTTAAAATTTAAGAAAAAAAAAAAAAATACTAAAATTTCAAGGGATGTGACTCAACATTTATACATTCATGTTCTCTCCCTTGTTTTTTTTTTTTTTCTTTTTTCCAATATTTCATTTTGATGAAGTTTTTAATTAGCTTACAGTGTTGGCAGAGGAATGCACGCTCTGAGCACTTTCTAGTCTGAGGATGAAATGAGTAAGAATGCCATTTTGGGAGTTTGCACATAACATTGAAAAACTAACAGCCTAAAGCAAAATCTAATAAAGCTTTTTTTAGAGCAAAGACATTTTTTTGCATAGATTCAATTTTATAAAATTTCATCACAAGAAACCATTAACAAGCTTGCTCATAATTACCTCCTGCACAAACAAATACCGTTCCCTCAATTAGTGAATCGTATTTTTAAAATAATTCCATAAAAGTAGGCAGTATTACAACTTCAACACATTTCATCCTATTCCATTTTTTCTCGATTATTATTATTTCATAACATGGACAAAACAAGGGTTCTTCTCCTGGAAGGAAAATTTTGAATGTGTCCAAATGGCCATGTTTTTTGCTTATGTGATAGTGAATTCTGGGAAGACAAGAAGAAAAAGAGAGCTAAGGATATCATTCACTTCTGAAATCATAAGCCTCAAGTGAGAGCAAGAGTCTGGAGGTCCACTGAGTCAGTCAAAATTGTCAACAAATAGACACTGCTATAAAAAAAAACAAAACAACTTTCATCATGGTTTGTTTCCAAGTTTTGGTCTCAAGAATACTTTGACCCCTTGGCTGTAGATACGCACACACACAAACATATATGGAAGTGTTGTTCCATACATGAACAATTGCATCAATCTTTACAGTCACTGTCTTAGTTTTCTTGATTTTTCTAGATGAAAATCTAACCTTATCCACATTCAAAGATAGAGATTTTCAGGACATTTTTATTTTTAATATTTTGAATTTCCTGTTCTGCATTTAGAACATAGTTTCAAGTATTTGTTATGGATGTGTCAGCAGGTCTGAGATTATTTTCATTCTTTGTGAATTGAGACAGGGGAGGTAATTCCTATCATATCACTAATGGGTTCAACAAACCAGTGGAAAACATTCTTAGTATTCCTGGAGTTCATTTTCAAATCTGATAGAAGAAATAAAAAGCAAATTAGACTGAAGATATTTCATTTCGAATTTTGAACCTGGGTAAATATAAGAACTCATTCAAGCTGGGTGCACATAGGTGCACTTTAAATTTTATGGCCATTTTGAATACAAAATGAGGTCACATGACCTTCATTAGTGTTTAGTTTCTGCCGTAAATGAAATCCATATGTTATAACCTTCAAAATGATATATGACTTCCTAGGGTTTCTTAGAAAATGAGAAAACTCAAATCCATCCATCATGTCCTTGCTTTGCAACCCTAGGGAAAATTAAGAATGGAAAGAAAGAAAGAAAGAAAGAAAAAAAAAAAAAAAAAACCCTGACACCTGAATGAGTTGAAACTTTTACCAAATTAGATAAGACCACAACACACAGTATATAATAAAAGCCCTAAATTTTGAAAGTACAGATTTTGTTGGTACATGTATAAATTGAAGAGGTGGACAATAATTTAAAATGAGAATTTTCAGCTCAAGATAGTTTTTTTAGGATGAGATGGACCCTTACAAAAAAAAAAAAAAAAAAAAAAAAATCTTAACTTGAAATTTAAAAAATGTAATCAGTAATTATTTGCTTTTGTCCAGTCACTATGCCAAAAGCTCTGACCCCCCACCCCTTTGATAATAGGATGAGCAATGCTTGGGGGCCAGGAGATGGTTTCTTCCTGTACCAGAAAAGAAAAAAAAAAAAGAATATTCGCATGCAGACACACACATGCATGAAAACAGATGCAGAAATATTGTTTACATGACAATTTGTCAATTGACACACACGCACACTCAGAAGACCAGACTCAATTGATCACCACTATTAATGGGGTTGGGGCAAAATACAAGGAGTAACAAGAAGCAAAGCAAAGATATCATTTATTACCTCTAACAAATGCTCTTATCAATGAATAAAACTGACTCTTAAATTCATATGTGAAAAGAATGTTGATATCAAATGGAATAACCACTGATCAGAATTACCCATCCATTCCTGCCTTGACTGATTTATTTCATCTATTCCATCGGACATGATAAATTTAACAAAATTTGTTTCCCTTACCGAAGAGCTATGCTGTCAATTAGGAGAGTATTGAGAGGTTTATAAATCTGAGAGTTAATTACCACAAGACTAGGGTTCAACAACTAAAACAAAAAAATTATTCCCCTTGAATGATTAAAAAGGAAGAAAAAAAAAAAAGATGAAAATAATCCCTTACAAAAGGGTTCTGGGTCAGAGTGATATAACTTATTGTTATATAAAAATATTTTTCATTTAATTCCTTCTCGATGAAGCATTAAATAATCATTATTCATTTTTATAATTACTTTCAAAACTTCAGTGTAATTTTCTTAGTCACTTCTTCATTTTTTTCAACTGGCCTGAATAGAGGTTAAGATAAAATTTCCCTTCCAGGAATCAGTTCACCTTTTCAGCATTCATTTAAAGCTTTCAAAATCTATGTAAGCTAAAGTTTTGATGCATGGGAATTTTTCATTTTTATTTTAAAACAAACAAAATTCCTATTTACGTCATCCTTGAATTCTATGGAAGGGAAGTTTTATTGTAACTTTTATTCAGGTTGGTTGAAAATAAAATGAAAAAAAAAGCAACTAAAAATTCAAGCTGTAGGCAAATGATTTATTAATACTTCAATCAAAATTAAATGAAAAACATCTTCACTTAGTCATGTGGCTCAGACATGGAAATAAGTTATTTCAATTTCAAGACAGAATAAACACACATTAAGGTGTAGGATACATTCCAGCAATATATACCATTAGTTTCTGTGGGCATCTTCCCCCGAGAATGATTTTAAAATGAAAATTTTGTAAATTAGTTTTATGATCAGCCTTGAAAGTTTTCAAAAATCATTCAAGGGGACCAACTTTTTGTCTTAGTCATTTGAGCCCACTCTTGTATTAGTATCCAAGTTTTAAAAAATTACATCCCTTTTGCTTCTTGTTACAAGACACAAAGCAAAGATATCATTTATGACCATTAACTAGTGATCTAATCAATGAATGACCAAATTCTTTCATTGATCACAACAAACTTTTGGTTAAAAGTTTTTTTTAAAAATTACATTCCCTTTGCTTCTTGTATTTACCACCAACCCTCTTTAGGTCGTGTGTTCAATTAAGAACTCGCGGACACTTTTGAAAAGACAGCCAACCCAGAAAATCAGCCTTGCTGGCTTACCTAAGGTTTGTCTCAAAGCCCACGGACCTTCCTCACTGTCACATACAACTTCACACACTCTTTTGAGGATGTCTTGTCATATAAACCTATATTATAGATAAAAGCAATGTGGGCTTCTTCCTGGGTGGAGATATATTATATACATACACACATTACACAACCTGACACCCCAATCATAATAAGTCCCCTCCCCTTCATCTCAATGGTAGCAAAAAAAAAAAACAAAAAAAAAAAACAGAGACAAAAAACACATGCAGAGAAGGACTTGAACCACAACAAAGGGATAATGTACAATGACAGACAAAATTTTCTTTTTCTTATCAAAGGGGTGGGGCAGATGGGGGAGGGAGGAGAGAATTTTGCCGAGAAAATAGACCGCTTTCCTCTACCCCCAATAGTATTAAATATACATATATTTATTGAAAAAAAAAAAAAAAAAAAAAAAGAAGAAATTGGAAGGGTTAGGCTGTGTAATATGCAAGCAGTGAGTAACCAGGACAATAAAGGTGACCAGGAGGCTGGTCACTGGCTGTACTCACTGGACTCCACTAACACACTCACTCACTCACACACACGTAGATGTAACAATGTCACCATTTTTGCCAGTCTTTGTCTTCTGCTTGTTTGAGAGGTTTGTTTTGCTTCTTGTCTTCTTTCATCTCTCTTTACGAGAGAGACAAAGAGACACACGCACACCAAAGTCTTTTGTTTTAGTTCTTTTAATGTCCTCTATACGTATTCAGTTGTGTAAAAAGAGCCTGGTTTCTTCTAGTAAGGACGGCTTTTGAGAGTTCCTGCCCCGACAGACATTGAAAGAGGCAGACAGATCCAACAGCAGCAAAGTCAACAAATGCTTGTCAGCAGCAAGGGGAAAGGGGGGGGGAGAAGAAGAAAAGTTTCTTTTTTTTGTTTGTATTTTGCAGGTTTATGTAAAAGACCATTTGTTTCATGACATTGGTAGCCAATTTGCTGTCATTCTACAAACATCTTTGCCGCCATAATGCTGCATTCACCCCACAAACATCTCTTCCGAGCCATACTGCTGCAGTTGTCCCACTAATACCTTCCTCTCTCAAGCATCCCCCTCTCTTCACAGCCGTACCGCTGCAGGCGTCCCACAAGCATCCCCCCTCTCTTCACAGCCGTACCGCTGCAGGCGTCCCACAAGCATCCCCCTCTCTTCACAGCCATACCGCTGCAGGCGTCCCACAAGCATCCCCCCTCTCTTCACAGCCATACCGCTGCAGGCATCCCACAAGCATTCCCCTCTCTTCACAGCCATACCGCTGCAGGCGTCCCACAAGCATCCCCCCTCTCTTCACAGCCATACCGCTGCAGGCGTCCCACAAGCATCCCCCCTCTCTTCACAGCCATACCGCTGCAGGCGTCCCACAAGCATCCCCCCTCTCTTCACAGCCATACCGCTGCAAGCGTCCCACAAGCATCCCCCCTCTCTTCACAGCCATACCGCTGCAGGCGTCCCACAAGCATCCCCCCTCTCTTCACAGCCATACCGCTGCAGGCGTCCCACAAGCATTCCCCTCTCTTCACAGCCATACCGCTGCAGGCATCCCACAAGCATCCCCCTCTCTTCACAGCCATACCGCTGCAGGCGTCCCACAAGCATCCCCCCTCTCTTCACAGCCATACCGCTGCAGTTGTCCCACAAGCATCCCTTTCTCTTCAAAGCCATACCGCTGCAGGCGTCCCACAAGCATTCCCCTCTCTTCACAGCCATACCGTTGCAGGCGTCCCACAAGCATCTCCCTCTCTTCACAGCCATACCGCTGCAGTCGTCCCCCTCTCTTCACAGCCATACCACTGCAGCAGTCCTACAACTATCTCTTCAGAATCATTCTGCTGCTGCTGTCCTAAAAACTTCTCTCACAGCCATACCACTGCAGCTGTTCAAAACCATCTTCCACTACGTACAGACATACGACCACCGTTTCACCCAAACTTCTTTCTTTCTCTCTTAACAGCCATACCACTGCAACCATCGCACATATATCTGTCTTCACAGGTATTCAACGAACAATTCTTCATCTTATTTTTTTTTTTTTTTTTCTTTGTACCTCCAAACTGAATATTCAAGACATGACCAAATTTGCTTCTACAAGATTTAGAGATTGGCAATCTCTGGGGGAATGAAACTATTTATTTCATCCATGTTTATTATGTGAGAAGAAAAGTTTCATTGACGACAATATTAGTCATCCTCAATCGTCCTCCTCATCTTGACTGCACACTGACATTGAGTTGTCTTTGCAATGACCGTCTCTTTACTTACCAATCAACATCAGTCATCATCTTTCATCTTGAGGCAAAATTGAAATCTACAATTTATGTCCATCTTAACAGAGGGCAATCATTTTTCTCAAGATACAGATTATCATCTGGGATCCTTATCCCTAGGCTTTCAGACTTCAAGAGTTCATTTATAACTATTACTGTCACCATATTCATCAAATGTTATCATAACATAACTATTTTTCTGATATTACTGTCCTTAACTAAGACTTTTTACAATTTTGATTATCCTCAACTCTTAAAAATCATACAAGAAAACTCAAATCTTAATTTCATGGGAAATAACTACAGATAAAAGATACTTCCCTTTCAGCTTTTGGCTAATTTTTCAATATCTAAATATCATTCGTCATATTTTCAACATAATTTATTTCCATCTATGTAGAGTTCCCCTGTCTATTAGGAGTATTAGGGTTTATAAAATTAGGAGTTAATCCCTATCCAGGGAGTTCATCTTGATCCTGGCAGTACGATTAACAAAATCAAATAGTCTAGTTCAGCATTTCTCAATGGGGTCATATGGCCCCTTTGGCAGCCCTGGCACATTTGAAGGAGACCATAGACTGAAATATCAAGGAATTTCTGTTTGCAGTGTATCCCAGTTTGACAGGGGACCCCGGAACTTGAAAAGAGCTCTCAAGGAGGTAGGGCCCCACCAAACATGTCGAGAATGGCTGGTTCAATTTATTGCCCTCAGAATTAAAAATCATCATCATCATCATTCTGACTAAGAATAATTGTAAATCTCGTTGACTATTGAAAGCTGGAAGGATGAATTGGGAAAATCATTTGACTGCACCTGTTTCAAAAGATGCAGAACAAAAACAATTGTTTTAAGACTGCCACAGACAATGATTTTAGAAGAACAGAGTACAGTTTTTATGTTAAGACATACGCAAATGGTGTGGAGGTGAACTAGAAGAGAAAGTGAATAAGCGATGCTTGCATCAAGGTCATTTGTGGGGCCATCAGAGAGGATGGTGGGGAGGGAGTGTTGGCTAGCTGCCGCTCTTGTCTCCTTTTAACTGACAATTCCTCTAAACCTGGGAACAAATTCACATCTGCTTCTTTGGTTGAAGCAGCAGAACCAGTGGTGAGGAGGAAGAAAAAAAAAAAAAACAAAAAAAAAAGAAAAAAATAACGGCAACTGCCGGTGAGGAAGAAGCATCCTCCCTCCTCAAATCAAAGGAGTACATCATAAAGGCAGGTGTCTTCAAATCTCAGTAAGTCACACCATATACAGATATAGTTCTCGATTGTAAATGTAGTTGCATTTTTTTTTTTAATGACTTGAAATAAACCCATTTTCCAGGTTATCTTAAAATATCTTTTTTTTAAAAAAATTGTCCAAGTCAAAAACATCAGCAGAAAAGGAATGAACCTTAAAATACCATTGATGAAAATCAAAACCCTTCAAATGCTTCCACAACCCAACCCCTTCGCTGACAACTCTAAAGGATTTGGCAATCAACGGGGCCAAGTGAAAACAGTGCATCAGGAACGTACTCGATAGTTGACAGCAATAACCAGGCTGTTGACAATGACAAATGCTTCCAGAGAAGTTATTCAACACTGAAAGCTGAAGGGGCTGGACCATGAGGCAAGGTACCCGCCTACTAGGCTTACATTCCAAGTACTGGGGTGGAAGTGAGGCTGGCTTTAACCAACTGGCAACGAACCGTCCAAGAAGAACTCTGCCAGTGAACAAAAGCTGGGTAGCGTCAGGTTGTTGACGGCTGATCGATGTGGAGAGCGTTGACAAATGTCAGACAATGGCGGAATGTTGACCGATTCAAAGCTGAAAGAGTGTTGAGTCATTTCACCGTATGCATTGATAGCAGCTTTGTTTTGCCAACGAGTGATTTTCAAAGATTTTCTGCTGTTAATGTTCAGTTTTGTTTTGCGAAGACTCTGCACTCGTTCTTCAAAAAACGACAAAGTTTCAAGAATACGTTTACCTGAAAATATGAAATGAAGTTTTGGGGGAAGAAAAAAAAAAAAAATAAAAGGTTTCCCTCTTATGTTAAAACTTGCAGGTTGGGTGGGTATCTTTTTTTTTTTTTCGTAGTGTTGATTCCTTGACTAGAGGATTTCTTTTGATCTTTTCCAATGTATTCCAGTTGGGCAGGGAGGTTTTTTTTTCTCTTTCTTATATATATATATATATATATATATATATATATATATATATATATATATAAGGAATTCTCTTGTTTTTGCATTGTCTCCTCCTCCTCCTCCCCCTCTTTTATTCCTCCTCCTCTCCTAACAGAAGTAATATAAAGAAGGCAAAAAAAAAAAAAAATTGTGTAGCATAGTCCGGAGAAGTATGGGGACATCATGGAACATAGAAGTTTTGTTTTGATAAAAGAAAAAAAAAAGAAAAAAAAAAAAAGAAAAAAAAAAAAAAGAAAGAAAAAAAAGAAGAAAGCTTGAGAGTCTTCAACGTCTGACTTCCAACAACTGCGAGCACGGAACATGACTTTTTGGTACAGAAGAAAAAATATATTTACTTGCACATATATTTCTTATGTGTTTCACATCAGTTCATTCACATCTGGAGAAGATCTCCAAATTTGTAGATCAAAATAATTGTCTGATTTTTTTTGTCTTTCTCTTTAGAGTAAGTGCACTGGCCATAGTTTTTGTAATGTTTGATGACTCCTCAAACACAAGTCTTTGCAATACGGTTGCCAGCTTAGGCAACAAAAGGAGAGAGTCCAAACTTTATCTTAAAGACAAAAGCCAACACAGAGGCTGGTCTGGAACCTCTGCCTTCAGACTTGCTCAACTTCACAATTCAAAGCTATTCCAATTCCCGTGTTGGATAAGTTGCTTGGATAAAGCTTGGATTATCTCCCCTTCGGACCAAATCAGGCAACCCTGCTTTTTAAGAGAGTAAGTGCACTGGCCAAAGTTTCTGCAATGTTTGAGGACATCTCAAACATAAAAAGTCTTTGTAACGATGACATATAGTCTCAGTGTGTGTGTGTATGTGTGGGCGCAGCAGCAGCAGCAGCAACAGCAGGAGGAGGAGGAGGCGGGCGGCGACATGGCAGGGTCATGATGTCTATCTCTTCTAGCCTGAGAGAGAGAGAGAGAAAGTAGTGGTCAGCAAAGTCCGAGGCTAACACAAGGAAATGGTAACATTGATTCCCAGGTTACCATGGTCAGCAAAGAGCTGAGCTATGTTCGTGTCAAACACCAGACAGTCACTGCTTAAGATAGCTGACTGCACGCCATCGTGAATGCTGCGGGGGGTGGCTTCCCAGGTGAGGCGGCGGCGATGACCACTCAGCTCTAATCTGAAAGACAGAGAGAGAGAGAGAGAGAGACATAGAAAAAAGTCAAATGAAAGCTGGAAGGAGAGCAGGGGATTTTCTCAAATCTAACACAAGACTGAAGTACGACCCTAACAACCAGGTAAGGGGGAAGGATGTTCATCTACAAAATACTGTTGTTGAAGAAGCAAGTCATATATAACCTATTTTCTGTCTCGTAAGATGCACCCCATAATTAGCTAGGTAGGTTTGGGAAAATATTTGAGGATTAAATTGCTCACTATACGAGTAAGTCCAAGTCACTGACTCGACAGTGTTATTTTTAATCACCACTACCCACAACAGACCGGTTTAATCACTGATGCAGGGTTTAGGTTATTCATGTACTCTGACATTTATGTATATATCTAACTATATATCTATCTATCTGGACTTTGCCCAGCCCAAATTGTTCATAGAAGAAACTTGAAATATCAATGAGTGAGGAAATTTTTTTTTTCTTTTCCGAATTCCCCTACACCTAAATAGGTTCTCATTGGCGGGTTCAATTTACAATGAAAGTTCACAACAAATTGGTCTTTAAGTTCATGTCCAGGTTTTTTGTGTTTTTTAGAATCATAAATTCATGGTTCAAACCATACTCAACTTGGTACTTTCAACAAGATAACCTAATTTTACCGGCACCATTGCTTAATTTACGAGGGCAAGCAGAATATATGGGCGGCAGTGATTCATAATTTCACTTAGTATGCTAGTTCTTCCTGTCAGAACTAATTATCCACATTTTGGACTTATTATCAATTATTTTCAAGGGGAAAAAAGTGCATCTTATCAGCCAGAAAAAAACAGGGCAACCCAAGTTATATCCAGACATCTACTGTATTTACTCAAGTATAATCGATCTCGTATATAATGTGACCCCCTCCCAACTTTTTGCAGATAAAAATTATATATATCGTGAAATAATGGATTTGCTACACAAACATGTTCATGCCTTTTAGGGTTTCTTCAAATGAACCTAATTTGCCTGATTGAGCCTAAAAGGGCAGAAACAAACATGTTTGTATAGCTAAACCATTAATTCACAATATTCAAAACTTTGCTTTATCTAAATCTTGAATGTAGAGAGCACTTTATGAAATAAAAACATTGGTTGTCAAATCATGGATTTGTACTTTGGTATATATATATATATACTAAACTGAACAACCCTCACCACACAGAACACTAATACACACAACTCCTACCATTAATATCCTCACACCCACATCTTAGAAACATTCAATAATGGAAGCTTCAAAGTCACCTAGACCCATAGGAAAAACTTCACCTTAGCCTGTTATAACCCTTGTTCAACTCATAGCCGAAACATTTTCAGTAACTTTTAAGGTTGATACCTATGTAGCTCCATAACCCCACCACCCCTCCTACACTACCCCAAACATACCAGAAAATCCACCTCTACAACACTACCCCCTACCTTGACACACTCTGCCCTCCCCAAGGCAAACTGCTGCTGCTTTACCAAAATCCCAATACCTGTTGGTCATTCTTACATTCAGCAGGAGGCATCTAGTAGCCCTGACAACAAAACTTACCCACAATGCATAGTCCCTGGCAGTGGACTCTGGTTCCACATGGCACATTTTAATCCACACTCACACAACATGCACCACTGATGATGGGAGAAATCCCGAAACATGTATGGACTATAGACATATAAGGATTAATAAACCTTACCACCAAAAACTTCACTCCCGAGTCTGTCTCACTCTCTAAAGTACACATTATATATATATATATATATATATATATATATATACACACACACACACACACACACACTCTGGTATAATTCAACCACAAAATTTTGACTGATTTTTCTATATTAAGTTTTTCACATTGTACGCAAGTAAATATATCTATCTGACCTTTGACCGTACAATTCAGTCTTTGGGAGAGATCTTAACACTCAGGTTCCCCTCACAATGCCTTGACTAAACACACTTTCACTTTGTTGATCAAAACTAAAGAATGAATCCCAGATTTGGTATAAATCAGTGATTCTTAAACTGTGGCCATTTGGCTCCCCAGGAACAAATTTTAGGCAGGGTGAGAAATCTACAATGGAAAGCATAATAGTGAGAAAATTACTAGATGACTATTTCAAGACGGTGGAGGAACTGGGGAGAGCTGTCATTACAAATGGAGGAATGTTTCAATAGAACTAAAGAGTCACTAGTTTCAATTGATTTCATGTTGAGGAAAAACAGCAATACGTCTTCAGTTTTCAACATTTTCATTGGGCAAAAATATTGCATAGAACTGAGGTGAACTAATGAGTTCTTTTTTTTTCTCTGAAATGGGGTGAAAAAAAAATTGTTCATTAAAAAAAAATGAAACAGGGAGTTTTGATATGAACGCAACCCTAAGATTACGTGGGTAAGAATTAACATGTACGTAAATTTTTTGCTACAATATCAATCACGTGATAACACCGTACACAGTAATACCTAACATTTCTAGATAAATTTCTAAATCGAGCGCTCGGTTTTAGCTTGATATCAAATTTTTTTTTTTCTTTTTTTTTTTTCCAAATACATGAACTACTTTGTTTTATCATTGAAAAAAAGAATTGTCAATAAATTCGAACCTGTAGGCAAAATTCTCAGCCTGTTTTCGTGTGCCAATCAGCTGCACAATTGCATAGAACATCTGCAGTCCATCTATTTTCTCTTGTTTTTCTAGCACCAGCATAAAATTCTGTCCAAAGCACGATTGCATCATCACCCAGTCAACTGCTCCAGGGAGATTGATATCTGTGGCCAGGAATACAATATCTTCCCCTGAAGACAAAAGACAATGAACAAATATTAACTCAGGAATCAAAACAGTTGTTTAGTCACTCAATATATACTGTCATGTGACCAATGTCATTGACAGGAGAAACTTTTCCACAAAAAAATCTTTCAAAGAAAAGGAAAAGAAAAACAAAACCATATCTTTTTTCAGGGACATAAGAGTAAATGTTTAGATTTTCGGCCTCTAGCTTGGTAGGTGCAGCCAGGACAAGAGGCACAAACATAAATAGCCAGGCAGGTAGAACCGTTTAAAACCTGAAGAAACTTATGTTGACCAATGGTCAGCTTTGGTTGGCGGTTGACCGTTTTTAACACACAATAATTACCACTGGGTTCTTATTCATTGGTCTTCTGTTATGCTAAAGGAAACCAATGAATACAATGAAGTAAAACTGCCAAAATTTGAATTCCAATACAGACCAAGGGTACACTAATGACATGGTGTAAGTATGTCAGTCAGATTGTATACATTGGGGAAAGGGGACAATACATCAAAGCTGTTAATGGCCTCGATGGGTGAAATATGAAAAAAAACAAAAAAAAACAAAAACAAAAAAAACAAACCCAAAACAAAAAAAAAAACCCAAAAAAAACCCCCAAAAAACCTGTCATTTTTACTGATACAGGTAAACCAGTAAATAAATATTAACATACACCATGTGTGCATTGCAAACAAGTGCCCCATATTCTTGAATATAAGACACAGTTTTTGTTTACTAAAAAGATGCCTCTATGGATAAAGCGTCAATAGACAGCCATTATGCCTGTTGTTTCAACTCAATTCATTCGCATGGTTTTGTATGAAATGCTATGAAGGTAGTATATGGTGCGTATTGCATAATATCTATTTTATATCATTTATTTCAGGTAGATTTGTCATCACCGATGGGAATTTCGCTTTTACAACCTGAAAATAATTGATATATTGAAGATGAAAGAAATCCAGGTTTCAGTGACAGCTGACCAAATGCCATGAACGATGTATTCATATGAAGGGGATATCTCTCATTACAATATTATGGTAAAATAACAGACTCAACTTATATTCGTGTCAGTTGATTTTCTGAAATTTTATGTCCAATTCCAAAAACATCCTATGTACACAGTTGACTTATATTCAAGAATATATGGTAACTGGTTCTTGAAACTGTTGCATGAAAGAAATATAAACATTCCTAGGTTTTTGAAAAGTTAAAGTCCACACGAAATTTTCCTTGAAATGAAAAAAAAAACAAAACAAAAACATAAAAGACGAAGAATTAAACATTATTTCTTTGAAGTATCATGGGTTAAATTTCATCCCACTTTTCAAAAGTTTATATCAGTGAGGTGAGTCATTTTTAATACCGCCTTCTTATCTTTACCCATCTATGAGCACAAATGTTAGTATTCTGTCCCATAAACAATAGAATGTAAATTCAACAGGGTTTTCCCACCACATGGCAGCAAAGAGGAACATCAGATGGCTGGCAAAATCACTTGATTTGATTTTACAAATTTTTTTTTCTGCTGGGGGTCCGAAAGAAAATGGTGGATGGTACAAAACCAATCACTACAGAAGAAGTTGCCACCATCCATGTTGAACTTTGACAGAACGTGTGCAAACCTGTAATTAGCCAACTGAATAAATCACAATGAAATTGACGGCAGTTACACTGAACCTTACATGTAATGCATTGGATAAGTCCAGGTTTATTTTAGTAAGTTTATTTCATGAATTAAATTGTTTTGGGACAAATTGGGTGTTACTTCTGGGACACTCTGTATATATCCAACAACAACAACAGCTGCTGGTAGAAGAAAGAAGGAAGAAACAAAGCAATAAAAAAGACTTCTTACCTTGTAATGTAGTGATACTTTTATGAGACTGCACCAAATGAGACATGACTTGTTCTAATGAACCTTGCCATTTGCACGATGCACCAGGGCACGGACAGCAGTATGGCCTAGACACAAAGAACAAAACGTGCATCAAGTCAAAGCATAAATCAAAATCCAAAAAACAAAACATTAAAGCCTTTTGTGTATACCAAGGCTTATCAAACAATTTCAGTCTTTCATTATGAAGTCTTTATCACAAAATTTCATACACCTAAGACAAAATTTCATTATATATTTTATCATTTTCATCTTCTTCTCCCCAGTGTAGAAATTTATACAGAATTCATTCTGTCCCATCAATTCATCTAGTTTATCCTCAATTGTTATATCAAAGAATCCGAGAAAATTTGAAAATATAAAATCATGCCATAAAGCCATAGCTAGAGAGGAAAAAAAAAAAAAAAAAAAAAAAAAAAAAGCATCAAATTTTCAGTCCCTGTTCATGAATACCTATGAAAATTCACTAACCAAATGACATTACCTTTGTAAGTATTGAGACAAATATAAATATCTGGAACTTTCATTCAATTAGATTGTTCTCATTCTATTGTCCAAAGACAAATCAAGTAACTGGCTCAATTCCCAGTCAATCAGACTCCCTACTCTGTCACATTTGATTTTGTACTCTGTTTAGGGATCAATTGGCTGCATTTATTATTCAGGAATATGACCTTCTCGTCTTTTTCAAGATAGGTCATATTTACAATCTTCTGGGATGAAATCAATTTTGGCTGAGAAGTAATTTGTATTCTTATAAATTTTTTTCTATCTCCCACATTTCACTATCATTATTATTACTATGTATTTTCATCTTTATACCAGAGTTATCTGGAGTTTGTTGATGGTGATTGAGTCTCCTCAAATATCTAACTCTCTCCTCAGTACTGAATGACAACAATCTACCTCTGTGGATTCAGTTTGAAATTCCCAGAAGTTTGCCAACCATGATAGACACCTGGAAAAGGCCCAAAGGTACAACAGCCATAATGATGTGACTATAACAAACAAAATAAGACCAACGGTTCAAATAAATAACTCTTAAATTCATGAACTGTTTTACATCACTTGTAATTAACACAGGAACTCTCTAATGAATAGAAGTGAAAATGTAAATAAGAATTCAAAAAGAAAAAAAAACAAAACCACCTTATCGTCAAAGTGAGACAATTTCAATCAGAGGTTATCCCCCTTGCTATTGATATTCAATATTTATCATGCATTCAAGATTTAATCTACTTCTGCTCCCTCGAATGCTCACCGATAAAAAGCTTTCTTATTTCAAATATTAATTCAAGAGTTGCTTCCCTTGATATAGTAAAGGAGAAAAAAAAACGAACTATGTCATCTCGACACTGAATGGCAGAAAAGAAAGAAGTCAGACTTACCTGCACTCACAGGTTTCCTCGTGTTCTGATTTCTCTGTATGTAGCAATGTGACAGGACAACCATTAGTTGAATATTTACATGGGAAAAGAACTGTCGTGGCAACCTTTTCCATGGCTAAATTCCGGATATTACCTGTCGGGAAAGAAAACAAATATCAACAGATTAGAAAAGCTTAATCTACATTTTTTCAAGTTGCCTAGTCACATTAAAATAGCACTGGTATAGAGATTTTTGAAAATAATTCAAATAAGTTTAGAAATTATGGAAAGAGCATGATCTTACAAGGACATTTCTGGGATGTCTGATGATATTTGAAAGAATCAGATCTGCATGTATATTGAGTAAAATTGTAAATATTGTTTACATTTAATAATGATTTTATAAATTTTTCATTTGTTTATTATGTCGACTTGAAAAAATTGTTTATTATTGGAGATGATCAAAGATGTATAACAACATAATCTATGCGTATAATAAATAGATAATAACATTTCCAGTTTGATTTTTTTTATTCAAGGAAAGACAAAAAGAGGCTGAGTTTGAAAAGAAAATTCCTGGTCAGTTTCATTATCTACCCATATAATGAGCTGTGTGATTTTTTTTCTAATGAATTCTTCCATGTAAAGGTAACAATTCTGCCATTAAAAATTTCTTCTGCCCACTATTTGAAACAATGAACTCTTCTATTTCAGTAGTTAGAAAAAAAAAATCTTAGAGATTCAATCATGTGCATGAACGTTTCACAGGGATTTACAAGTGATGCAATTATGTTCCAAAAGAGAAAGAGTAGAAAAATATATTCAGACAAATTAAGAACTATCGAAAGATTTAATCATTTCAATTGTTTCTTGTATTCGATGTCTCCTCTAATAGTCAGTTGGTGCAAAATACTTATATTGTGCAAATCTTTTTCCCCGTGACAAAAATATAGGCACACATTTGGATTTGAGACAGAGAATCAATATTTTTTAAACGAAAACACAGAAAGCTGTCTACAGTATTTCAAATATTTTGTGCATGCATTAATTTCACTTGTGTGCTGGTTACAAAATGGCTGTGCACACTCACAAGTGCACAGCTTGTAATCTCATCTTTATTCTTCAACCTTGGCAGGTTTACATTTTTAATCAAAATAAAATCAACATTTTTATTTTCTCTCTAGAAAACATTGAACTCAAACTTCTGAATTGTTCGTCAGAAAATTTTACAAATAGACATTGATGCATTTAATGAGCCTTCGTTTGTCCATTAGAGGAAATCCAATTTATTGAAAGTGGCTGGAAGTTTGACCATAAATCAAAAAATATTGATTAAGATTAACAGAAAGAAAATAGAAAATTAAACTAGAGACTCTATCATTGGTATCATTCATTTTGACTAGTATCTTCTTTCATTTCTTTTCATTAGTAGCTTTATATCACAACTAACATCAGGCAATCAACCTATGGTAGTGAGTGAACAACACAGATCGAAATATAAAGGATAAGATTTTTTGCAAGGGAAGCCGGGTTCATCACAAAAGCTGTTCCAACCACCCAAGGTACAAAAACTCAACAATTTCAGCATTTCCGGGTATCAGTGCCATATCTTTTACATGTAATATTAGTAGTGGCAATTTTCTTCTCATTCATTAGATGAAGCATCTCTCCAGACAAGGGCCCAAGAATAGATCAGCTGAAATGTAGCATTGACGACATCGAAAAGAGAGAGATTTGATTTTTCAAACAAAAGTTTGAATGTTAATGACTATACTCATAAGTTAAAGACATTGTCAATCATCATTTTCAATTTGGACAAGTAATTTCTTTCATTTTGATTTAAAAATTTTTTTCATTTCAACTTTGTTCAGGCCGTCAATCTACAACAGTGATTTCAACAGCACGGATTAAAAAGAGTAAATGGTAATCTCAGAAGCCGCAATAATCCAGACAACACTGACCTTGCTAGTTTGCTCCAAATGTCAATAACTCTCAGTCATCAGAGAGACGACTCAACTAGCCTAGAACCATTTTTTCCATAAATAAATAATCATTGAAAATAGAACATTTTCACCATCATTAGTTGCTATTCTAAGTCCATTGATGGACAAAAGCTTTTTGTAGTTCCTTCAATGCCGACTGTGATTATGCTAAACTTTGATAAGTCTTACTGGCAAACCTTTATATCTCATCTTTCCATCTTGTGCCTGATGGTGTTTGCTATCTCCAGGCTACCAATATGTTAACCTTTTGTACCATCTGTTATTCTTTCTTTTTGTGTATCCAGCCCATTTCCATTCTTATCTCTTGATAATTTCAATATCTTGCACTTCGGTCTTTTCTCTGATCCATGTCAAACTTTTTCAATCTCTTCAATTAGCCACTACCTTCCCAGAACCAATATGACTCAACAATATAATGACTATTGTGAAGTTCCTGTTGGATAATCGGCGATTTTCATCATGGCTTAATCAAATTATAAGGATTTGTAAACATTTCTGGAGACCAGCCAGAAGAAAGTAATTGGGCTTAGATGAAAAACTGGTGTAAATGATTACTTACCTAGCGGTCCCCGACACGTAGGACACATGGACAATTTTTGTCGACACGAGTGGCATACAATATGTCCACTCTGACATTGCATGATTGGGGGGAGGGCATAGTCAAAACAGACTGGACACTCAAACAAGCTGGCCAAATCATTACTACCAGTTGTGGACGCTGGACACGAGACAAAAGAGAAAAAAGAAATCTCATCAAAAATAGGATCATAGGAAAGGAGAAAACATGGCAGAGAATTTAAATGACAATATCATAATGGAATCATAGAATAGTCAGCAGAACATACAGGAGCGGATCCAGACCCCACCCTCAGGCAAAGCACAATTGAAATGTTTTCTCAAATATCTAGATGAAGAAATTTCATAAATATAAAACACAAATAATCACAAACAATCATACATTAACCTTAAAAACAATAATCTATAATATTTTTTCTTCTGCTATTCCTAATGATTTCTTTCTTTTTTGGTTCTGGGATAAATTCCTTGGATGGATTTTTTTCATTTTACCCTCTTGTTACTTCCAGAGCTAAAACATCATAGCTCAAATGTAAGTGAAACATGTTGGATCACATTACTTTCTTCTTTGACATATTAATTTGTGAAAATAAATTTTCCCATCTGGAACCTCAAAATCCTGGATCCACCCCTGAATACATCTGCGCAAAAAAATTATTTTCTATTCATGAGACAAAAGACTAAATAGCAATGAAAAAGACTTGTGTGGTAAACAGCATAAACCAAAAGGATGTCCATTCTTCATCTACAGACAATGCTCTGCATCTTCAGAACTGTCCTGATTAATAGCATAATTATATCTACTGTATTTGATGGCATATAAGACCCTGTCCCCCCACTCCTTCTCAATAAATGGCTCACACAATATTCCCTAGGTTCAGAGGTGTAACAAGAGGGGAAAGCACTGGTGTGAAAGGGAGAAATTCTCACCACGGCCAATAATGCCTGTTAATTAATGATTATGCCTTTCAGATACATGCAAAGTTGTGGTATAGTTAAGTTGTTTTTGTTACAGCAGTATTATTATTGAAAAGATTATGATTCGGTTCGACTTGCATACATATTTCAATAACATTAAATGCTCACCCATGAATACATTAAAAATATTTTCTTGATACAGAAATACTTTGAATAGTGCAGGTTTTAATGTAGTACGGTTTTGGTATCCCTTCACAAATTAATGTCGTATTAGTTGGAACTAAAAGCACATAAAATTATAAGACTATGAACAGAGCAGTTTCGATCAGTATGGAAAATTGGGGAACAAATCGACTGCACCAATCGAGGAATACCAACTGAAATGGTAGGGGAGGGTCTTATATGCCATAAAATAAGTTTTTAAACACTGAAATTTTTTTAATCAAATGTGGGGGGGGGGTAGACCAATTTCCTTTGGTAAATTTTGTTAAATTGATATTTAATAAAGAAAAAAAGAAAAGAAAAAAAAGAAAAGAAAGAAATAAAAACATGAAAAAAAAAAAGAAAAAAAAAAGGTAATACAGGGTGTCCATAAATTAAGTGTTTTTGTTTCAACAAAAATCATTCAACTTCTACACATGTGCTAAAAGTCGCATGTGGCACATCTAAACAACATTCAATTTCCAGCCAGGTATGGAAATTTCCCACACCTGTTCCCATATTTGCAGATAGGAAGGGATAGACTGATCCCCCAGACAGTTTCAAAGGACTTCTTGCGACAAAGTGAAGAAGCTGCCAAGCCATATGTAGCATTGATGAAGAGACGCTTTGTCGTATTTGCATTCTTAATAGATTTTCCAAGTTGTAAAGATAATTTATAGACACACTGTATACTAACAGATCTTGAATCTTGTATAAAACGTGCTGTCAAGAAAGAGAGATTTTTTTTATAAATATGCAACAACACCAATTTACACATAAAAAAAAGAGAAAAAAAAAAGAGAAAAAAAAAGAGAAAATAAAAAGTACGCACAAAAAACAGACAACATTTACATGTTAAGGAGATACACTCACTATCTTCTAAAATCTCAGATAACATCCAATACACAACAGATGCAAAAAGGAGATACACATACACCACCGATTTTCCAGCAACTGATGGTCCAGCAACTCCTTTAATACGTACATGAATTTCTCAAGGCTGTCACACAAGTTAATTGAGTGGCAATGGTGTTTTGTGTGGAACCATCTCTTATTTGTTTATACTGAGGTGGTTGTTACTGCTGGTTTTTAAAGATTCCTTGCCTGATTTGCTTACACTTACCCCTAATAATGACCTCCAAGCAAAGCACAGATGTCACTGGTGAGTGTGGATTGCACAAAAACAAGTCCATAACAAAGCAAGGGAAAGTAGAAGTGCTGAACAAAAGTTGACTGCAGTGTTTTGGTACAAAACCTGCACAAGACAAACGTTATTGGCTCAGCTGTATGCACTAATTGTATTTGTTTAATTGATACATCCATATCTGTTTCATATATATCAATAAACTGCACCATTCATATTGACGTACTGCATTCAACTATTTACTAAATATTTCGGCAGATAAGACACTTGAAGCCCCCCCCCCCCAGAATTGTTTTATATGCTGGATATGATAACAGTGAGCCAAAGCCATGAAATTCAGACTGAGATTGGAGTCTCATCTTCTCTGAAAGTCACCTTATCCACTAAAATATGTGGTAATTCATATTCAATATTTGTTCTGGCAAAATCGGTAATCCGCCAGGGTTCTGGAACAAAGGATGCTAGAAAATCTGTGGTGTTCTTATATTTGTTTAGATTATTATCATTATTTTTTTAAAATCAAAATATAATTTGGTAATAATCTTTGACCCTGCAGAGAGGAAATGATTATGGTGTAGGATCACAATTTATTGGTATCTTTATTTAAAAAAAAAAAAAAAAAAAAAAAATGGGTTAGGGGTAGATTACTCGAAAGGAAATTTCCAGTCGTCAAGATATTATTGGTACTACTAAATTGAAGTGACACAAAGAAGACAGACATTTTTCACAACACTGAACAAACAAAAAGGAGAGATAATCTATCAAATAATTGGTGAGAGAGAGAAAGAACAAGAACATGTACACCAATTGTCTTCCCCTCCTCACCCACTTAATATGGGTATTGATCCACCTTTCCTAAGGGCAGAGTGTGACACAAAGTTAAGAGTGAAGACCCATTCTAGATTGTCCCTGATCTGATCCCTTCAAGTTCAATGGGGGACTGGACACTTTTACACCCTTGGGGCCATGGATGACAAGCACCCAGCCAACATGATCAACAGGTCTGGAGACACACCTGAATAGAGTTGATCTCATTTTAGTTGAATTATGATAAGATGATGCTGTTGTTTGCCAAGCAATCAAAATTCTTGGTTTTGTCTTTTCATTTTCCTTTAATCGAAGCAAAAACTGATTTCAAGGTAGGAAAAGAGAAAGAGGAGAATCAGGAATCCTTCACCAAACTTCACGAAAGGTGAAAAGGAGAATTTTATACTCGAAATATTCATGGTTATCAATCAGGGCTGTCTGATAATACCATAAAGGCAGATAATTTGAGCTTCATCTCTATGGCTTACCCAACACAGGCATTGGAATAGCATTAAAATCCTCTGGAGGTGAACTTAGTTGCCGAATTTCAAGAGGACGGCATTGAACCTCTGCCTCCAGACTCTCTTGATTTCACGATTCAATGTTATTCTAACACTTGTGTTAGGTAAGTCTCCGGGATAAAGTTTAGGTTATTTCCCCTGACTGACAAATCTGGAAACCTTGTTGCCAGTTGCCAGAATCCGAGTAATGGTTAGGACTAGATGACCATGAAATTATTATCTTCAGATGGTCAGAGACATTAGTTTCTTCAAGTCCCAAATTTCTAAATGGATATTTCATAAGCATGCTATTGATTAGGGATTTCATGCCAGTTGATTGTATAGGGGGATAGGGAGGATTCATAAAGAACAACAAAGGTGGGAGGACTCTGGTGTACAACGAGTGAGGAGGTGGGGGTGGGGGTGAAAATATTCCCACTTACATTTCAAAGCCCCGCACTCCCTCTCAGACTTGTGAGGCTGTATGTTCATCATCAATGGAGAGTCTTGGAGCAGAACTGTTTCAGAGAAATTAGCCAGTATCAGTGTTAAGAGAGAGAGAGGAGAGAAGAGAGAGGAAAGTAGGGGGTAGGGGAATGAGAGGGAAGAGAGAGAGAGAGAGAGAGTGGAAGGCAAGGGGATAGGAGGGAGAGAGAGAAAGAGGGGGAAGGAAATTGAGAAAGAGGAGAGGTAGGGAGGGAGGGACGAGAGGGAAAGGAAAGGTTGGGAGGGAGGGGGAATAAGAGAGACAGAGACAGAGAGAGACAGACAGACAGACAAACAGAGTGAGAAAAAGAGAGAAAAGATAGGAGGATAGAAGGGAAGAGGAAGAGAGGAAGATACCGGACATCAGGTGGGAAGGAAGGAGAGACGGATGGAAGATGCTGGGCATTGGAATGGGGAAAAATTGGGGAGGGAGGGGAGAGGAAAGAGTCACACTGGACATTAAGGGGATGGAAGAAGGAGAGAGAAAGAAAAGGAAGACACTGGACATTGGGAGGGAAGGAGACAGAAGAAGACACTGGACATTGGGGGAGAGAGATGTAGGCAAGCAAGACCACATGTCACAGAAGGGAGGAATGGACACAAGTAAAGAGAGAATATTTGAGTGAACTTCATAATCTGACCAAACAATTATGCAATTTGGGAAAATTAAAGATGAGGGTTTCTGGCTGGAACTATACAACATTTATCCACAGAGACACAGAGACAGCTCCACCAAATTCTGATCAAAGTCAAGTTTTATCCAATTCTTTCCTTAGGAATTCTACTGAGTTGAATAGAAAACAAAGCATCTCAGGGTTGCCATATTTGGCCTGAAAGGGAGATAATCCAAGTTTTATTTCCAAGACTTACCCAACACAGGCATCAGAATAATGTCAATTCTTGAAATTTATCAAGTCTGATGGCAGAGTTTCAATACCAGCCTCCAGAGTCTGGATAGCCTTGGGAAGCGGAGGTTAAATGACTGCCTCTGGTATTGAAGCTCTTGCTTCAAGTCAATCTAATTTAATGTTATTCCAATGCCTGTGGTGGGTGGAGATGAGAGGGAGTCAGACAAGCAAGTCAAATTTTAAATGAAACTGAAATAAAACTCGGATCATCTCCCCTTATAGTCAAATTTAGCGACCCTGATTCATCCTTTCAAACAAAATACCCTTCCATCATTCACAGTATAGAAAATGGCTAGGTTTATTACATGGACATTATGTTTGGAGGGTAAATTTATTTCAATGAATTGATACCTGGGTTACTGAGGAATAATTAAAATTACTGATAGCTAAACAAAAGTCTTAGGACAATGTACAGAAAGTATCCAGCCATTTTGAATATCTTGAGAACCAGTTGTACAGCTTAGATGTAACTAGGCAACAAATTAGAGGGGACCGAACTGCACATGCATGAACAGTCACATTCCAGTGCTGTAACTCAGTTGGCAGTGAGACATTCTTGAGTGACCCTGTGTACTGTATGACTGTTACATTCATAATGGCCGAGTTAATCATTCTTTGAATCTCGTGCAGTGTTTTCTTAGGCAAAAACATTGCATCACTTGGTTCTGTGAGCCACACTGCCATTCAGGTTCGGCTCCTCGCAACTTCTGGCTTTTCTCAAAGAGATTTCAGACCGTGGATGAGATTGGAACAAGGCTGTTGATGAAGATCCAGACACAGGACTTCAACAGACTGTTTCGGAAAAAAGATGTTAGGATAAGTGTTCAAGGTACCAAGGAGAGAACTTTGAAGAGGTTCAAGGCTTCATTGCCCAATGTAACTTTTTTTTTTTTACCCCTTGTTAATATGGAATGGCTGGATACTTTCTAAGCAGACCTTGTAAAAGTGAGAGTTTTCTAGGAAGCCTGAAAATGAGTAAGTGATGGATGGGGGGCATGTAAGCAGTCAAAAGAAGTGGGTGATATTCACTATAATAGTTCAAGGAATACACAAGAGGGTCTCAGAATAAAAAAAAAACTCAAGATACAATTATCTACCTACTTACCTGTTTACAAGACAACACTAAAGTTGTAATGTTTATATTATATGTCTATTGTTAATCTTAGAGTAATCAGAAGATGAACAAAATATTCACTCTAAATGTAAATGACAGGTGCAATTCTTAACCTGTTCTCGGCCAAGTATATATATGTAACAACAGTGAACAGTTTAATCAGGGGAACAGTTAATATAAGACAGACACACCCACAAAGTTTGGCTCGATTAATATACAGTGAGGGAAGAGAAATATTTGGATATATACATATTTCTAAAGCTTACATTTACTTTGAACCTAAATGTGGGGGATATTATAATAGAAAGATCTAGACCTACATTACTTCACAAATAACAATTTATGAAGAATCATTAATACTGTCTGAATATTTTTTCCACTTTTAATTGTGACTTGTATACTTAGAAATATTTTTTTTCTCAGTAATTGTTGATTTAACATCAAAATGCGTCACTTGTGCAAATGTAAGCATTGGTAGTTTATCAAATAACTATTTTGCATGTGCCCAAATACTTCTTTCCCCTCACAGTAAATGGTACTGGATAATAATTGAAAAATAGTGATCCACTACTGCACTTGGTTTTAATTGTCATGGTATGATTTAATTCAGTGTTGCCAGATTAGCAGGTTTTGGCAGTGAGTAAAAGAGCTAAATTAGTGCAAATGCGCTTAAACATTTCCACCATTTTTAGCTTTTTTTGGTGTTTTTTTGCCATTTGATGATTTTTTTAGCAGTTTTTAGTGGTCAAACTAGAGCAAATTTTTTTTTTGAGTTAGCACACTTGTTGATAGATCCTTAATGTATGTTAACAACAGTTTTGTTCTTTATGTTTCATCATTTATTTCATAATTCATATTCTATACTTTAAGAATTTTAAGAGGATCAATAAAGATCAAACAAACACTGGTTTAGAATTGTATCTGTTAAATACAAATCAGGGTTACACCTTTCATTGCCATTTTCAAATATTTTAAGCACATCTTAAGCCTCGATCTAGAAATTGGGTAGTACGTGTATACCCAAGTGATTTCTGACCAGTTTCTCATTGCCTGATTTGTTGAATATATTCTCACCTTAACCTTTTAGAAAGGTGTCAGTCAATTATGTCATCACTTGGCCTGGGAGAATTTTTGTTACAGACAACAATAGAATCTGGAGTTTAATTTTATTGTACATGAAAGGAAGAAGATTATCCTTTAACACAGATTACATAAAGCTTTCATTCACAATCGCATTGCAATAAAATACAGAGGAAGCTGCTGGTTGCAGTCACTTTAGTCTTTTAGATAACAATAATCATTTGATAACATCAACAACTGTTATTCCTAGATATTCGGAGGTTAGGGGCACCAGGGGCCACAAATACACAAGTTGGCAAATAATTTTCGCAGATGCCCCGCCACCTTCAAGAAATATCACAATATCTTGTACCATGAACAAGCAAACTCTGTATAATTCCCCAATTGTAAATGAACAAATAAATAAAATACAGTAACGCATAGAGTGAAAATTTTAAATCTTAAAACTTGACTTCATTCTTTTCTGGTGACAGATCTATCAATTATGATGTGGGATCAATAATTTTTCAGTCAAAAAACAACTTTAGTTGTAAGAAAAAAAAATAAATACACCAACTTAATGTTATTTTTTTGCAGTTATAATCAAATTAAACTTTCAAACAAGATATTCAATTATTGCCAAATATTTTAAGATTCTTGAAATATAGATGCTGGTAAAATCCTAAAAAACATTCAGTTAAATAACAAAAACCATGAATTACACAAAACTAAAATGCAATGATTATTAATAACTTTGTTAATAACAATTTATAACACTTCATTCACTAGAGAATAAATAAACAAATTTGTTTACAGCACAGAGAATTAGAAAAAAAAAAAAAATCTTCAATATACTGTTTGACTAACAAATTCGCAAGCGTTTAATCTGCATAGAAACTGGGTTTAATAAGTATACATAAATGAATCAATAATATGAATATCATTACAAAAGCATTTATGATTTCCTAAATTTTCTACACTATGTTTATATTGCACAGGATATTTTCTATGATGCAGTTGAAGTCATGCTGAATATTTTGCATGTTGGTACAAATAATTTCAAGCAATTTCATGTAAATCTATTTGAACTATTGTCTTTATCTTGCTTGTTTATACGTTCATATTGTTTCTTCACACGCCTGTTGCCTTTGGAAATGCTCTCAGATTCTCGATTCGAGCCTCACCTTTGATTGGTGGGGGTAGACTGTTTTTATTTGAGAGCATTTCAGAACACAACCGGCACCTGAAGAAGTACAACGGATGAAACATTGTTAACATATAAACAACAAAGATGGAGACACTGGTAGTCTGAATTAATCTATGTATGATGATAATTCCTCACATAAGATACAGGCAAAAAGTTTTTTCAAATTAACCAGGACGAGAGGAAGAAATGTTCAAAAAGCCTGAAACAAGTTTCAAATGAGCAAAGACAAAAGACAAATAGAAATTCATCAGTTTTTATACATTACAGAAACGTGTTTGATAGTTGCAGGCCCAGTGGGAAGGGTGGGGAAGCAGAGGCTTCAGGTGGATCAAAGTCATCAAGAGGATTTTTTTCAAATGTAAATACCTTGTTGATTATGTCCCCGGGTCTTTCCTGAGTTGGATGGCTGTCGACTCATGCTGACCACACAGTGGCTGCACCTAAAGGGTAAACAGAAAAAGTGGTCAATTAGTCACAAAAGTAAATAGAATTTAAAGGAGAAAGAGTCATTTGAATTCTACACAAATTACTTGAGATTCAATGTCAATAAGATGGAGGTGCAGAACGGTATAGCAGTTACAAGCATAGAAAACTAAATCAGCGAAACAAGTTCAAGTTTCAGCCAAGCCTGCTCATGTTTACTTTGCACTAATGGGAAAGGCATGAATCCATTGTGTGTATAAGTATTAAAATAAAAGAATTAAATGAAAAGACCTCAATAACCAGACCAATGTAAGTAGAATATCCGTATCTTGCAGGACTAATTATCTACAAAAAAATACCAGTACAAGATTAGAGCATTGTTTTTCCAAAATGACCATAGACATCCGAAAAGAAGCATTTTTGGAAAAAAAAAAAAAAAAACAAAAAAAAAAAACGTTTTTACATATTGCCTACTAGTGTGACCAGGAGCGCCTAGAAACACACACATACAAGCAAAGAGAGAAAAATCTGTCGCCCACTCAATTGGTTGGTCGGCAGGGAATTGGTGGGGCTACAGTCATTTGATTTGGAGCAGACTCAAATTCAAATTGCAGTCAATCTTAATGGAATTTGTAGAAAGGGAATAATGTTAAACACTGAAAATGGAAAAAAAAATATACATGTGAGAAATGATTCTATAACTTCTAACTCTGTTAGATGATGGCTAAATTCAGGTCTTGACTAGTTCATCATGTCACTTATATCTTCAGTTGATGACAATTGGAGTCAACCACAGGTTTTTTGAGAACTGGGACATAAGGAGAGAAACTAATATCCACGAAAAAAAAAAAATGGACATGAAAAATGATATTTTAATAACAACCAAGTTCCAAGGTCAGTCAATAAAACCAGTTCATTTTCTTAAATCAATCTCCCTATCTTTTTTCCCATCTCCTGAGAGGAATCTATATAATTGGCCAGCCAAAAAAGCCTATCAAAGTTGTTACAATTGGGAATGACATTTTCCCTTCATGACGGGGTTGGGCTCATATCTATATTATTATTTACAATTGAACTAGCTGGAAATCCACCAATAGGCCAGAATTTTTCAGCTAGAACCCATGGTTGGCCCTATTTTTGTTTTGACCAGATAGAATCTATAACATTATTCTGCTTGTTCCTACCCAAGGAAAGAGATCATGAATTTGAACTCTGTATTTATTGAATCATACGTCATTTGAAAAATCATTAAATATGATGAGGGGATAAAAAATTATTTAAAAAAAAACAAAACCTTTTTATTCAAAAATCTTCCCCTAGGTCCATTGAATATACATGCTGAATTTGTTTGGGCAAATCAGACACCTATCTGCTCAACACTGTTTACAAATATTAACAATAAAAAAAATCAAGACAAGTAGTACATTCGGCCAAAAGAAAAATAAATAAATATACTTATTACTGTGCTACTAAAGATGTCAGTATAACTTTTAGCATAATATAGGAATAGATGGAAATCAGATCAATATTTTCAGGGTGTGAACACAGATGCAGCAGAATTTTTTCTTCTCCCAAAATCTTCAAACTTTTTGTTTTAAAACTTTCCCCTAGGCCCATCAAGTATGCATGCCAAATTAGGTTAGGCTGTGCCAATGTTTAGATGGATTCTATAGCATGACAGACAAACAGTTCTATATATAGATTTCTTGATGGACCATTTCAACTGGCTGATAAGTTTGGGCACCTGTTCTGAGTAACTTTGGTTTGGCCAAAAGTTTCTGTGTTTGTTTACAAAGTTACCTTTTTAATTGTTTGAAAAAGGTTACCAACTTTCTGTCACCATCTTCTGGCTTTTAAACTTTTTCAAATGGTCAGGAAACATCTACTCATTATTGCTACTGGGTCTTTTCATAGTATAAAGACTAGTTATAACATGTGAAATATTCAGATATATCAGAATTTATTTGAGATGATATTTTTTAAGGGAAAGAAGCTATATGTGTATTAAGTTGTAATTTATGTATGTGTCTATGTATGTTTGTGTTCTTAAAACTGGAGAACTATAGCATACTAACAGGTTGTTAATCAGTAGTCAGAGAGTGTTTTGAATGACCTCCTTCTCAAAGGTGGTTGGGGAGGTGGCCATGAACAAATACAATACAGCCTACAGCTGCAGCATCCCTCCCATCCTCCCTCCCCACTGGGCTTTGATAAAAATGGCTACCCATTTTTCTGCGTAGTTAGAGCAATGTCTTCACATTCTCTTACTTCGAGATTTGATAGTTCAGTACTTCAAAGCTTTTATTCCGTGTAAATAAATGTTTAGGACTTATCAATTTCATCTGACATTTTTCTAAATAGTGACTGGAACTGTACAAGAGGCAGAGTCCATAGTTTCAAATAGTGGATAGGAGATATCTTTATCAGCAGAACAAACTTTATGTTTATTTTATTATGCTTTCTGGACAGAGGAACAAAAAGAAAAAGAATCACACTCTTCATAATATTGATATATTTATGTTATCTCCTGATGCTATCTCCTATTTTTGTCGAGAGTTAGATTTTATCAATTAATCTTCAACAAAAAAGGCAGCATCTGTTGAATTCCAACTTTTCATTAAGAAGCAATTCATTGACAACACAAAACACATATATATACACACACACCAAAAACACACAAATGTCGTATGTATGTGTATATAGCTTGTGTGCATAAGGTCATATGTGTCTTGTGTGTGTATTCATGTATCTGTGGAGAGTATTTTGCATTTTCAATGAAAATATCTTTCAATAAAGACTTGTGGTACTGTTGAATCCTTCTTGTCCAACACAAACAGATTTTCAGAGAAGATAAACTAACTCCCGTCATTTGTATAACCAGTTGATTAACCGCTTAGGACTGAATGAGGGGTGGGATCATATGAGGAGGCAATATATCTTGTATACTGCTCCAAAACAACAACCTTAGTTTTCGCCATTTTCATCATCTACAAATAGTCACCATTTTCTATCTGATCCGATGTCAGATTAGGAAGATCAAGAACAAAGAAATTCCTCTCTCATATTGGCAGCTTTCAAATAAACATTTTTTCTTTTTAAATAAAATTTAAAAAAAAAATGCATATTTGGCATGTCACCGTTTCTTACAAATAGAATGCATTGAAAGAAACTTGTGGCTGGGTTTGGCTTTATTCTGAACATCATCATGAAGTATTCTTAGGGCTGGTTTAAATAGTCTGTACAATGACAAGTCTTTCAAGAATGGAAATAAGGGATGTCTTCTGTAAACTCTTGAATTCATGATCCATTTGTAATTGACAGTGGAACATGTCAATGAAAAGCATACAAAAGAGAACTCTAAATTGAATGAAAAAATTCACGAAATGGTCAAAGGAAAAAAATTTGAACTAGAAGTTATTTCCCTTGAAATTGATATTCTACATTCTTTGAATGAATTTAAAACTTGATGGTTTGACTAGCATTTTCTTTCATCTTAAATATTTAGTTGCTTTTTATCTCAACTTAGACCATCAGTCTGTGGCTGTGAATATACAAATACAGAATATTCTCCAGGCTTGACTTGAACTCAAGTCTTTTACCTCAAGAACCTGCTTATATACGGCACTGCTCCACTGCTGTAGAGCCTTTACGGCTCACAGAATATCAAATCTAGCAATCAAACTAATCTTTCATCCTTCCCAGATTGTTTGGCACCATGTTTGTTATTGTTTTTTGAGTACACTAGTTGTAGTAGTATTAGGATCAAATGTAAAATCTGGACCCCAAAACATAAATCAAAAGTGCAAATGTTCAGATGAAACCATATATAATGTCATGTGTTATATGTTATATCAAGGGGTTAATATTGATAGATTGTTTCCAAGTTTTTTTCCTCTACGAGTCTTTATAGTGATTCAAGACAAATAGCAAACAACTTCCCTTCAAAGTACTTACCTTGGAATATAATTAGGAAACAGGTCCACTTCTCAGATGAATGCTAGTCCAACAACCCATGAGTTGCTGTAGAAAAATGCTTGTGTCAAGAAAACAGCATTTTCTGGAAAAAAAAGAAGAAAAAAAACATTAAAATCTGAAAAGAATTCAAACAGATCTGATTAATCACTCAATAGAAATCGTACAGCCAACATTTTTTGGCAGCATGCATGTTTGCAACAATCAATTAAAAAATTTTAAAGTGGGTGATCAATGAATGAATTATTTCTCGCACCTTTTGAAATCATTAAAAAAAATCCTAAATTTTCCCAAAACAAGCACAGACAAACTAAAGGACCAATTTAGCATAAGCTCACTTTATAAATTGAACCTGCCCACTAAAAACTTAGCCAGCAAGACTAATTTTGAGACTGAAGAAACCTATGTTGATGGCTTCCTAATCATTGGTAGGAAACTAAGAGTTAAAGATGAAAATCTAAAAATATCACTATTTTCCCCATAATTCAGGAAGTTTTACTTCCTTTCTTATTGACAACAGGTCGCAAGATAGATCCTTCTTTTTCTTCTCTTACAAGGAAAGGAATGTTATTACACAGTGTATTGTACATGCACTGGCATTTGTAAACAGCTATTGATGACAAGATGGAATGTTGAGGAAACTGGCCAGAACAAAATAGGGATAATACAGTGTGGCTGGGTGCCAGTGCTTAAGATTGAGAGACAACAAAAGTTGTTGAACACTTAGATCAGTGGTTCATAACCAGAAAGGCCTGGAAGGGGTGAGTAATTTCAAGAATGGGTGCAAGCCCTGAGGAAAAAAAAGTATTTTTGGAAATTCTCTTGATGAGTGTTTGCATAATATAGTGAATTTTTTTTTTTTCAGATTTGCAGTACCCATTTTAAACTAATCATTTGGTTGGAGATGTGTGTGAGTGTGTGTGGAGGCAAGGTCCAAATTTTAAAGAGGGGGTATGGTGGGAGAAAAGGATAAGAACTACTGATTTAGACAGTAGGTAAGCCAGGAAGGCAATGGGGGGGGGGAGCAGCCAGGAGAGCAAGGCTGAGCAGCCAAAGAACCACTTCAGCTTCAGGCCAACTGATATAACAAGTACTTTGAAAATCTTTATATATATAAAAAAAAAAAAAAATGAAGATCTAAAAAGCTATATCTCTGTTGGAGGTAGACTTTACAGCAAAGACATCCTAACCAGTTATTGTTGGCTTCTGTGGGTGTTTGCTTTTAGGTGACTGGCAGCTGCTCGACTGATAAATCAAGGAACATAGATTCCAAGAACAACTATTTATGAGTGACAGAGCTTTTATCTTCAGCAACATGAGTAGCTGATTAAGATGGCCAAGTGCCAGACAACATTGGGAATTTGGGGCACCTCAGATTTTACAAGGAGGTGCAGGGTGGCCGAGTGGGTAACAGAACGAATAATGGACTCGAGGAGCCGAGTTCAAAATCTGGCAGGGGCAGTTTGTGTTCACTTTGCACTAACATCCTTCGGAAAGGCATGAATCCATATATCACTCTAGCTATGGGGAAAACAACGCAGGGTGATGAGTGACGCTACTTCGGGTGCTTGTTGCCTCAAAGTCAATATCACATATCACGAACAGGCTGAGTAAGTAATGTGATATGATATGTGAAGCCCAAGTAGGGATGGCGGAAGCAGTAACCAGCACAATAGCACTATTTTTCTACTCGCTTGCAGATTTTACAAGTACGAGATTGAAAATTAAAGGAAAGATGTTTATTTGCCAAAATTTTCAGTTTTTCTTTTAAAGAAGCCATGTTTCTATGAACAAAGCCTTTTTATCAAACAAGTTAGGGGAGGGAGATAAAACAGTTGGCTCAGATTCTTATTTCAATGAAAGGCAAGGCTCATTTAACAAAAATGTTCTCTGCTCTGTTTGCTGCCACTGAGATAAACTGTCTTAAAATATTGTGATATTCTTTTATTTTCCTTACCTTTATCTATAAATGTATTACACTTATATTGTAGCAATTAATTGATTTGTATGAAAACGAAACTGTTTTGAACATTCAATGAAGACTTTCTAAAACCCAACACAGAAGTTACATTCATTAAAGAATATTGACAGCAAACAGCTTAATAAATTATAAATAAGCACTAGATGAGTGAAAAAAGTTATGTCAAGAGTTTCCAAGATTAGCACCCCCATACTGTGACAGAGAATCAACAAAGCTTGGTGATATTGTGAAGTAATGCTGGGGTGTCGTGGGTTAATGGTAATGATACTTTGGCTCTAATACAATGCCTACCCTCAGGGTCATCATTTGATGAAAGTTTTGTTAGTGGCACTGAGGTTGCTTTCATAGGAATAGTTTTATAAATTTATTATTGATGTGGCTGACTGTTTTAAACATTTAAACCCTGTTCAAGTCCTTTATGCTTAGCGAGGTTACCGGGGGGGGGGGTATATATGTTTGCAAACATGTGTATACTTGTAGAAGTCAACCCCAAAGTATGATTGTCTACTTCTTTAATCACCAACAGATTGGAAAACAATTCTTTAAAGAGGTTTACAATGAGGTGAATCAATATATAATGATATTGAAAGAAATACACGGCAACAATATGACAGGGTGGTAGTTGCTAAGCAAAAGAACAATATAATCATTAGTTATTAACTAGACCAGACCAGACCAGAAGTAAGGGCACCCAATGAGGATTGAACACGCTAATCAGTAGTAATGATTGGCGCGACAAGCTTGTTGACCATTGCCCCATGACGAAGTGCCCAGAGCAAGACAATGATCATGTGAGGAAAGGTTAGGGTTAAATAATATCTCAAAAACTTCATTAGTTGCATACAGCTGAAAGTATCAAATGTTGCCAGTTGAAAACTTGGGAGTTTTTTTTCTAACACAATGAACTATAATTCATATTCTTAGTATTTGGTACAGGGACTCATTTGGTAAAAATGGTGATACTTCAGCAGTGGAGATATAAACCAGATTCAAGCTCAAACCTATGAAAAAGCTCTATCTTTTTTGGCGTATTTCTTCATCATACCCATTATTATAAAGCCTACAACCTTTTTGCCTCCGCAAGCCAGATCACAACTGGATATATAGGAATTAAACACATCTAATTAAATTTTCGTCTGAAAACAAGGGAAAATGCAGGCTAAAAATCATTTGTGCTCAACCAAAAATGCCAATTAGTAATCAGCAAACTCAATTCAGTCACATTTTATTTCGATTGGAGAATCTTCTGAATCCATCGAAAAAACAATACATCCTGTGAAGATTAAAAGTAAGCATAATATCCCAAAATTGGCACACTGGTCAGTCAAAATCCCTATGTGGGCCAAATCTGGCCCGAGAGCAGTACGTTGTAGGATTTTGGCAAGGGCTGTTCACATTCACTAGCGAAAGGCATGAATCCATTTTTCTGCAGCTAGGGACAAAAAGCAGGGCAGATAGATGGACTGCCTTAAAGGGCTGCAAGAGAAAGTTACTCTCACAGAAAAAAATCCTATCGCTAGGCAATCATCATAGCTGGTACCAAGCCCGCGTATGGGAGGATAGTTGGATTTGGGACTAGCAACTCCATCCCATAAAACCTTACTGAAGCCGCAGAGTAGTTGGGGGATCCTATGCACCGCAAAGAGTACACGGTAATAAACAAACAAATAATATAAGGTTTGTCGAAAATAAAAAAAATCCTTTCTTTCAAACACCTCATACTTCACTTTTTACTTTTTTCAAAGATAAATTGTAAAATTCCTCTAGCCTGATAGTCTGTAGGCATTTTGATACGGGGGGGGGATAATGTGAAGAAGTAGTTTGCCAAAAGTATTTATTTATTTATAACCCAGAGGGAATTGGTTGTACCTTTACTTAGACACCCAGGTGCAGCAGGGTTGAAAGAAGAGAAGACAGTTTCTATCCCTTCCTTCTGAAATGAGGCCTCCAGGCAATTTCTACCCCATAGGATGGTAGTGTCAATGCAATTTGGGTAGAGAAACTGAACCACTGCCCCACCCCTTTGCCACTGCTGTGGATTGGCGGTGGGGTGTCGAGACGGGGAAAGACGGAAGGGATACTCTTTTCCATACAAGACAAAACTAGTCGAAGTTATAGAAATTAGATACCAATGGAGTTCGCCACCGTTAAGCAAGTGTAGTCTAGTCCAGTCTGAAATTTTTGTAACCCTCATAAACTAGGACAACCACACCCATCTACCCCTCCTCTCTCATTCAAGGATACAAATAATCTGAAAAGCAATGCTTTTGTTTCGGGGAGGGAGGAATCAAAGATTAAATTATACTCATATAAATTATACATTATCACCCTTCCTTCCTTCCCACACACAGTGCTTGCAGTTATTCCTTTGTTGACATGTATATCCATCTCCAGAGAAGGATGTGGAAGAGTGGAAGTGGGAGAGACAGAGTGAAATGGATGGATAGAGACGGAGTGAAAGGAAGAAGAGAAAGAAAGCAAGAGAATAGAAGAGAGAGAGAGAGAGAGAGAGAGAGACAGTGAAAAAGTGAGACTGGAGGAGCGGAGAGGAAAGGAAAGTAGCAGAGAGCGGGGGGGTGAAAAAGAGAAAGGAGGAAGGGAGAGTGAGAAAAATAATGGAAAACAAAAGGGAGTGGTAGACAGGGAGAGTAGGGGTGAGATAAAGGAGTGAGAAAGAATGGGGCTGGGAAAGAAGGTAAGGAAGAGTGGGAGTAGGAGACAGAGAAAAAGAGTGGAAGATACAGAGAAAGAGAGAGGGACAGTGGGGGAAGAGAGAGATTGGTAGAAAGACACAGAGAGAGATTGGTAGAAAGAGACAGAGAGTGGGAGGTCCAGTAATGGTGGTATGCAGCAGCAGCAGCAACATAGGCCAAGAGAGTGACTCTTCCTCGATACACAATCCAACCATACAGGGTATCCTTCTCTTCGGAGCACCTTTGACATGCCCAGAGTGTCAGAGAGAGAGAGAGAGAGTAAAACAAGCGCACTACTGCTGCAGCTATTACTTCCATCATCCAGTGGCAGACAGAGCTGCACTTTTCTCTATTACAACTATTACGGCTACTACTACTACCTTCACAAAAGAGAAAAAGTGAGCTTAGCGTTTAACTATTGCTACAGCCATACACAATTGCAGTTCACACGACCAGCAGTAGGCTGGTTGGGATGCTACACAAATGAGTGTGTATATATATATATATATATATATATATATATATATATATATATATATATATATATATATAAAGAAATAGATACATATGATCAGACCAAATGATAATAAATTGTGTTATATAGAAACTCTTCTTTGAAATGATCTCCTGTCATAATATGGTTAATGTGCAGCAGCCCCATTTTCTTTAATTGTTTATCCTATTTACGTTGACTAGGCCAAATGATTTCAAATGAGAGTTCCTATATAGTATAACGTGATTTATAAAAATATACATACACACACACATATATATATATATATATATATATATATACATACATATATACATACATATATACACATAACGCAATTTATAATTATATACATGTATATATATAATAAATGAAACCCCTTGAAAAAAAATACACAAGTATATTCAAATCTATATTAGATGATCTTTTCTTTTCTAGAAAAGAAAGATTTCATCATCCCCCCAAAAAGGTGTATGGTTAAACAACTGATGATCCCTATAATAAAAATGAATGTACAACATTAGGATCCAAATTTAAAAAAATAATAAAACCAAATTCTACATAAAACGATAAAAAAATAACCAACTTGTATCACATAACATAGTAGGGGGATTTGTGATGTATGAGATTATATACACACACACACTGGAGGCCAAATTGCAAGTGGTAAAAATATCCACTAGTATTTTTGAGGAGTTTGAGCAGTTTCTCCACATTTTTTATATTACTTTAATTAAGACGTAATAGTTAACTACTTCAAAGCTGTTAATAAAGTAAATAAATTTAATTTTAAACTTTATCAAAAAGTTATTGAACTCATTTAAATAGAAAGCCCACTGTTTCAAAATATTTTACATTAAAACCTTCCCCTAGGTCCATTGAATATGATTGCCAAATTTGGCCGAGTTACTCCAATGTTCAATGGGGGGAGGGTCTGACTGACAAAACAGAGCTAGTTATTTTATATAATACGGGTGTACATATACGAGACACATGAACAGGAATCAGTGTAGAAATAATTTTTTTCATTTTTATATCCCAACCAGTTTAAGTCTTTGGCCATCTTCAGGATATACAGACACACACACTATATATATATATATATACCTGAGAGTGTATAATTTACCTGTGTTAACGAAATTGAAAAGTGGTATAATCATTAGGTTGCTATCCGCACAATATCTCTACAGGTACTGGATGCAATGAAATTTTGTAGAAGGGTGGACAATAGGCTATGGTAGAACTGATGAAGTTTTGGGGTGGATCATTACACAATTACTCTCCCTGACAATGGCGATGACAGAGGTATGCAATCTCTGAGTGCTTTTTAGTTTACCTGTTTGGATTTGACACTCTTCTAAAATACGAATTGAGAGAGATGGTGAATAGATTCATGTGATAAAATGGAGAAATACTCCTTATCAAAGATGAAGCATGAAATGTTTCTTTGTGAATTTCAAGCCAAAAGGAGATTCAAATTTATGTGCCATCCTTTTTCTCAAACCCTCCCTTCTATTCAGCCCCCCCAACTACTCCTCTAACCAACAGATTTTTATTAATGCAAAATACAAATAACTTTTATTCATCTTTCCATCCATCTCTTCTTTCTTGACCAACTTTTCAAAATGTTTCTTGCCGAACCGTTTCCTCCCCCCAACCAATTTATTTTGAATGTAGACAAAACCTTCTCCCACCCTGGGGCTCTACCACTCTCTGCTCTGCTCCCCCTCTTACACAAAGAGTCTTGCATTTCAACTTGACCCAAATAGCAACCCACAATAGACAACCCATGGTAGATGAAGACAAGAAAAGACAATTTACAAACTGGGGGATCTCTTCTTGAGGAACAAAAATAAGAGACAAGGAGGGGAGTTTTAAAATTGGTTCAACTCCCAATACAAATGTTATCGGCTGTGCTAGGGTCAATCTCCCTGGTTTGATAAAAATCTAAAAAGTAAACAAAACAGAATTACTTTCTCCATACAATATTATTCTGAAACTAAGTATTCCATTTCAACTCCTTTATTGATAATTCCTGTAAATGGGATTTGCAAATTGTAGCAAAACAAGTCAACATGAGTTGAGCTTTTAAAAGTTGGAGTGGATTCATCATCAGTTTTTATGTTAGTCACTGTTTTTTGTTCATGACATTCAGGGGTTTTAGTCTTTGTTACCATCATTGTTGTTACATACAAAAATTAAGTCAAAACTCAATAGTAGAACTTTGACAAAAGCAAGAAAGAAAAAAAAAAGAAAATATCTACTCAGCCTAATGGTTAAAAAGCCTTTAAAAAGCATTGAAGAGAAAAAAGAAAGAAAAAGCCTACTCTGCCTCCCTTGCTTCACTAAAATCTAAAAAGTATAACAAAACAGAATGAATATGGATATTTGTGATTATAAATGATATGTTAGTCAGACGAATATATCTACTTTTTTTTTTTCTAAATACTTGACTTCATTACGTAGATAGTTCTGTTATTATGTCATCTGTCTTAATGACATTCTCAGTAATTTTCACCAAAAAGAAAAAATATATATACTTATACACATAAAAGATATTTTTCATAAAAAGAATTGAAAGAACCAAGCCGAAAAAGAATTGAAAGAACCAAGGGAAACAAAGTTGACTCTAGAGGTTGACTTGAAAAAAAAATGATAAAAATCCGTCAGTTGTCAACAGAACACTATTCTCCAAGTTCACTGCAATGCAAATCTCCATTATTCATGCTTATAAAATGCAATTTTTATACCTATATATCCAGTCATTTTCAACAGTATGGGTAGATATAACACAACAAATCTGTGTGTGCATTTTTGGAGAAGGTTCCATTCAAATCAAGCAACCAGCTTTTGGATTTTGAATCATGTACCATTTTGAATATTTTCACCCTCTAACTATTGCAAAATATTAGGTTGTTTAGAAAATAATGACCACTTGTGATCAACAACATTACTATAATATATTTTATAATAAAATATATAGAGCTTGTCTTAAAAGATCAAAATGGTCTCCTTTCAATAATGTTCACAATTTCATTTCAGAAAGATCTGTAGACAATGCAGACCCTTGAACCCAACGATGAAAGAAAAGATGAGTTCCATATAATCCCCTTGCGAGTGTATAAACTTGGTTACAATGCGTCTCAAACAGCATCCAATATCAAGGAATCACCTCTGATCGCAAAGTGCCATATGGGTTTCAGAGTTTTGAGGAAGAGATCTGAGTTTAGAAAATCAAGAAGACAGAGGATGTCCATCTGCAATTCAAAATGAAAGATTGAAAATGTTGGTTGAACAGAAGCCATGCCGAACCACAAGGGAAATGTCACAGATACTGGGTGTTGGCAGTGGAGCAATATCAGACCATCTGAGGCAAATCGAAAAAGTGGAAAAGCTCGATAAGCGGGTGCCACATAAACCCAATGAAAACCATTAACAAAGAAAAAAAAGTCATTATTTTCTGAGCAATCTAAGAGTTATGGTAAAATGAAGAAAAAAAAAAAAAAAAGAAAATTAAATATCTATAAAAAGAGGTACAATAAAAAGTGCTGCACCATCAGTATCTGATCTATTGAAAAATAACCTTGTAAACGAAAGGAAAAAAAACAAAACAACTCAATGCTGCATTTCAAATGTTTAGAATCAATCACTGAATTTATGGCAAACCAGAAATCAATTTTCTTGATTTTTGTCCATCATTCAATAGCACAACTCTCTTCCTGCTCACAACGAGTGTTATTGCGTTTGTGGCTTTCACAGTTTATGGCAGTTAACGGCAACATTGAAAATAGAAATGCTGAATATAAAATGTAGTTTAAACTTATATCAACATTCTTTTCAATCTATTAATTTTCTTATTTATATAAGAGTGAGTTTTCAAAAAAGTGAGTTTTTATATAGCCCCTGGCAATATGATTAAGTACCACTAGTGGTACTAGTACCCACTTTGGCTACAGCACTGCTATGTGTGGTAACGCTTCAACAAAGGGAAAGGTCAGGTGGTTTGATAAGGGTCTGAAGAGAAAGAGAGTGCAGGAGAGAAAGAGTGAAGGTAAGAAAATTTCAATAAGAGGAGAGAAGGAGAGAAATGTGGACGACACTGACTTGTAGACAGAAGGCTAGGGTGGAGAAAAAGATGGGGGAGGAAATGGTGGAGAAAGGAAGAAAGAGAGGGTGAGAGGAAGAAAGAGAGGGTGAGAGGAAGAAAGAGAGGGTGAGAGGAAGAAAGAGAGGGTGAGAGGAAGAAAGAGAGGGTGAGAGGAAGAAAGAGAGGGTGAGAGGAAGAAAGAGAGGGTGAGAGGAAGAAAGAGAGGGCGAGAGGAAGAAAGAGAGGGCGAGAGGAAGAAAGAGAGGGCGAGAGGAAGAAAGAGAGGGCGAGAGGAAGAAAGAGAGGGCGAGAGGAAGAAAGAGAGGGCGAGAGGAAGAAAGAGAGGGCGAGAGGAAGAAAGAGAGGGCGAGAGGAAGAAAGAGAGGGCGAGAGGAAGAAAGAGAGGGCGAGAGGAAGAAAGAGAGGGCGAGAGGAAGAAAGAGAGGGCGAGAGGAAGAAAGAGAGGGCGAGAGGGAAGAAAGAGAGGGCGAGAGGGAAGAAAGAGAGGGCGAGAGGAAGAAAGAGAGGGCGAGAGGAAGAAAGAGAGGGCGAGAGGGTAGAAAGAGAGGGCGAGAGGGTAGAAAGAGAGGGTGAGAGGGTAGAAAGAGAGGGTGAGAGGGTAGAAAGAGAGGGTGAGAGGGTAGAAAGAGAGGGTGAGAGGGTAGAAAGAGAGGGTGAGAGGGTAGAAAGAGAGGGTAGAAAGAGCAGGTTAGATAGGAAAAGAATTTCCTATTTTGTATCAACTTAAGAGGATTTGACAAGTTGAATATTAAATTACCTTTTTCTATATATTTTTCTTGTCACTTCCATAATTTTGATTACTTCCACAAAAACTTCCCAAGACTCAAATGCAGAAGAAAAAATACGAAAGGAGAAGATATATCTTTCATGGTTCTCTTAATCTTTAAAAAATCTTATAGTTTTCAAAATAACCATGGAATTTCCATGATCAGTGCTAAAAGCTGAATTATTTCTACAAAGCTTTTTTGTTTTGGACAAACAAGGAGTGAGAAAGAATCAACCAATTCATCCCCCATCTCCTGAGCAGAATGAAGCAGTGACCCCCCCCCAAAGAAATAACCAGAATCTTTCTTCAAAATACAAATAATAGTATATACAGCAGGTGCTTAAAAGATGTGATATGTTTCTACAATCAACATGGTTGTTAACCCTTTGCCTACCAGATGCAGACATACTGTATATAGATGGCATACGTCAAGCACTCATCTCTTAAGAGACAACCACCAATAGTATGATAGCTGGTAACAAAATCCCTGTTTCCTTTGTTCATATCAGCTTAGTGATCCTTGCAAATTTCAAGCATGGTTGAGATCAGGAATTACTCTTACAAGTTTTTGTGATCCTCGCCAGCAGTAGGATACAAATCCACCAAAGGGGTAATTCTACCTTTATCACACAGTTTATAGAGTACTATGTACAATTCCCACCTGTACCAGGAATCAAACCAAGGACTTTCTGTGTGAGGCAGATGTTGTAACCATTTCACAATCTGAGCAAATGATGGCATACAAGCAAGAAATATTCAAAAAGGTGGTGGTGGTGGTGGTAGTGGTGGTGGTGATGATGATGATAATAATAATAATGATAAAACAACGTTTCCCCCAATTATCAACCAGTTTTTATAAACTCTGCACCAAGATTTAGCCAATGTGGGGCTAAGCAGCTAAGCTCTGTTTACCTTTTAAGCCAACTTGGGGGTTTCCTACATGCTGTCAAATGCACAATATAATCTCAGATACTCACAGGTGCTAGTGAGTTCTCAAGCAAAGAGTTATAGATATTTACCAATGCTTACAATCTCATGTGGATTGAACTGAGACTAGCTTCCTTATCTTGGCACCAAAGTAAATCTACAACCTTGGATAATCTTTGTTCATATAGCATGATTCACATTCAAGACAATTTGATTTTGTGATGAAAACACCTTTGCTCACTGGTGAAGTTGTTTCTGATTATCCAAAGTTCAGATATAACGCAGTTGTCCTTCTTGGACCTCAATGCCTGCATTATAAAGGCAGGTACTGTATACAATTTTCCAAATATTTGAGCTTAAGGATTGTGACTTTTAAAAGAAGAGTACGTAATTGTTATCAGTTGATAAAATGCATCGAATAATACAATCTATAATAATAATCAGATTTCTGTATGCTTATGTGCTCAATACCATACCAGAACAAAAACGATAACCCCAGATATATTAAATGCTAATTATAAAGCCGTTTCCCTCATTTATTTGTAAATCATTCCGATACAGGTCTGGTTAGTCACTTATTGGTCTCATGATGATTTCAATTGTATTTTGGCAACATGCTGTGTTGGGGGGGGGGGGTCAATGAATTAGTTACGCATTATATAACCGGCCATCAGGATCAACTTGAAAACTGAAGAAACCTATGTTGACAGTTTTAATTGACAATTTCTGATACAGTGGACACAGAAATGGGATTGAAGAATGAATCAGAAAAGAAAATGAAAGAAAGAAGACAGAAAAAAAGAGAGAAGAAGGAAGAGAAGAGAAGGAGAAAAAGAGAGAAGAAGGAAGAGAAGAGAAGGAGAAAAAGAGAGAAGAAGGAAGAGAAGAGAAGGAGAAAAAGAGAGAAGAAGGAAGAGAAGAGAAGGAAAAAAAGAGAGAAGAAGGAAGAGAAGAGAAGGAGAAAAAGAGAGAAGAAGGAAGAGAAGAGAAGGAGAAAAAGAGAGAAGAAGGAAGAGAAGAGAAGGAGAAAAAGAGAGAAGAAGGAAGAGAGGAAAAGGAGAAAAAGAGAGAAGGAAAAGAGAAAAAGAGAGAAAGGAGAAAAAGAAAGAAGGAAAAGAGAAAGGAGAAAATCAATAGAAGCAGTCATGTGACCAACATCTTTTGACAGCATGTTGTGTTGGGTGTGATCAATTAAAAGATTAGTAAAAGGGGGTAAGCAATGAATCAGTTATTTCTCACATATTCTGTTGGATGAGCACGATAAAAAGTGACTTACAAAAAAACAAGCATCCATGCAGCTCGACAAAAACTAAGCAACCAATTTAGCATAATCTTACATTTCAAATTGAATCCTCCCTCCCCTCTAAAAACCTTTTGTGGGGGGGGGATTTAATAAGAAAGAAACAAAACAAAAACATTTTTTTTTCTAAAACAGGATAAGTTTAAATTTTCAGACTTCCAGCTTCATTGGTGTAGCCCATTTGCATAATACATACATAGCCAGCCAGACCAACTTGAAAACTGAAGAAACGTTTAGTGACAGTTCTGGTTGATGGTTTCAAACAAATTCCATAACTAGGAAGTGACTCAACATTGAGTTGAATGGCCACCTAAAGCAGCCTTAGAATAAAGATTAACTGCTCCTAATTGATACTGGACCTCTTCAGTGAAGGATATGAAGTTCGTTAATTTATCATGTCAAGCTAATTGGGGGTAAAAAAAAAAAAATTTCTCAAAGTTGAAAGAGAGGTAATTGATCAGTACTTATTCCCCTTATCATCAACATATAAATTTTAAATGAAACTAGAGGTCAATATATCTTTTAGAAAATATCAAATCTATCTAGAAGAAAAAAAGAAATAAGAAAGATTAATTTCCTAGATTTGCTATTTTCAAAACATTTATTGATAAAAGTTGTTGAATTATCTGCTGATGATTTCAGTATGTGGTTGTTTAGTGGGAGGAAAAAAATGAAAAAGATTTATTTTTGTTTATTCTCTGAATTTTAGTTGGCCAAAAAACTTGGCAGGCATAGATGATGTCAGTTTTGAAAATGAACAAAACTAAAGACTGATTATAGCAATGTTTGTATGTTTTGGCATTCAACACTCATTACTTATATGAAATGTTGGATTGTACTTGAGGGAGTTAAGGGAGATCGCTGAATCCAAGATTCTCACTGACCGATTTTCTGAATTTAAGTTGAGTCAGAAATTTTTTTCTGATAACTTTAAAAGGGTTTTAATTTGGCAATGAATGAAAGAGACAGAGAGAAGTATTCTAATCAAATTCACAAGCAAAAAAAAAAAAAAATAAAAATAAATAAAAAGTAAAGCCCAATGAGACAAAAAGACAACACCATGACAATTTTGCTAGCATTTGTATTATTTTCAAACTGAATTTACTTAGAGTGGATTCTGCTCAGGTGACATCAGGACCATGAATTTTGGTCTCCATAAGCAGTTGTTCCTTCCAAACTAATCTGTATAATAATACAAGAATCCCTTGATATAGTGCTTGCTGTACGTAATATAAGGTAGTTGGGTGGTGGACTCAAACATGTTTGACTCTATTACCCCCCCCTGCACACACACACACACACACACACACACACACACACACACACACACATCCAGGGAACCACAGATGAATAGAATTTCATCCAAATGACCAAAACATTGAATTTCTTCAATTTGCTATCAACATATAATTATATTGAGTTTTACACATAATTTCTTTGATTTTGTAATGAAAACAACACCTTTGTGAACCTGTTTGGCACTCGTAATTGACTTGATTATCTGTGGTTCAGTTATAATGCAATTGTCTTTCTTGGACCCTAACACAGGCTTTTTAAAGGGGGACTACTGTATAGATATATATATATATATATTTAAATTTGATTCTGATCTTGCACAATTAGTCCTATCAAATGGCAATTCCTTGTAACTGATGTTCCATTTGACTGGAATCCACTATAATTGGTAATTTAACGAAATAAGCAGAAGGATCTCATCTCCTTGAGCTGGAAATCTATTGACAAGATAGATTTTTAAGATCTAAATCTACAAAACTATTAGATTTTTTTTCTAATAGAGTCTAAAAGGTGATTTACATAGGTTTAGAAATTATAAAAGAGCATGAGCTTATGGAGACATTTTTTAAATCTGATGAGATTTTCAGGAGAGTCTGATCTGTGAATTGTGTAAAATTGTAGATCTTGTTTGCATGTATGTACATTTAATATGTTTTCATGAATTTTGCATTTTTCTTTCAAGTTATGTAAATGGTATGTATGGTTGAAGATACCCATAGAGGTAATAAATAAATGTCCCGAATCAAATCTAACTGGGGATACCATGGAAAAAACTATATGCCTCACAAAAAAAAAAAAACCCCGAAAAAACTTCAAGTGGCAATAAATTTTTTTCAAATAAGTTCAGATAGTTCAAATGTAAAAAGAAACTTGAATTTACAAAAAATATATAATGATAATGAATTATTTTGTAGTAGAGTTTCTCCTTCTCAACCAAGATATCAAGAGATAATTGTTCATATTCAAGTCTTAATCAAAAACTGTCAACATAGATTTCTTCAATTTTTGAGTGAGTCTGGCTGTACTTACTGTATTTACTTGTAGATACAGGCAGCACCAATGATACTTGAGTGTTGAACATTTAAACATTCACTCTTATGTCTAGAAAAAATTTTTTTTTTTTGTTTATCTAGATTTTCAGTTGATCACCCCAAACAGACATGTTTTCCCCAGACTGTACCTCCCAACAGCACTTAGAAAAATAGAGTTGATCCCTTATGCCTGGGACACCCCAAAGGGAAATGTCTAGGCGATGGAACCCCCCCTCCTGCACACGCACTTAACTTGACCTTGTGTCACAATCTGCCCTCATAAGTTTAATATGCAATGGATGTCAAAATATTGAGAAGCAATCTACAAGAATTGTTACTGACTGAGTCAATCAAACCTTCAATACAACATTCAAAAACACACTTGACAATGGATCAAAACAAGTTCAGATACTCAAACATGTTATCAGCAGAAAGTTTATAATCCTACGGTACACGAGTAATGCCCTCCAGACTTATAGCGTGGTTTGTGATATAAAACAGGTAGATTGTAGACCCCAATAGCTAGATCTAGCTCAAAAATGACTAAATAGACAACTGGTTACAGCAGCTCTTCTGTAACATCGTTATAACAGCCTGTATTTATTTTGTGTAGGTGACCTTTTGAAAAAAGATGATTAGGATGAGATTTAGAAAGGAGGTGGCTTTTTGAGACTAATCATGAAATTATCATAAACTGAATTGACTTGAACCATCTTGGTTGTTATAATGATTTGATCATTGTACCCTCGAGTTTTCTCCAGAATGTCTGTTGTGGTTTGTAACCTTCTGGGAATCTCAAACCAAACCCTTTGTTCTCATCCCACTGAACATGCCCACAGGATACATGGCCTAATAGATAAGAGCATTGGTTAAGTATCTAGTAACATGCCTAGCAGTCATGATTTCAATCCCTGGGTCAGGTAGTGCAAAAGAATAAAAATAGAAAATTGCATACTCAGGTTAAGTGGTAGAAGTAGAGGTAGACTTAGCGACAGAGCAAGGAAGAATTATCTGATACACAGATATCCTCTAGGCTGGACATTATCAAAAAATGAGTACAGGCTCCTCAGTGTTTAGTGTCGATTGGTTGATTATAGTAAAAAGAAACCATCATAAGTTTTCCCATACAACATTTATTCAGAAAATAATAAGGATTGGAAAAAAAGGATTAGAATGAAAAGTCAGCCAAAAGAATGACATGGTTTCATTTTTGTGTTCACCACATCTCAATAAGACACTTTTCTGTCGATCTCAGTTATGTTAAACAATGGAAAGAGGAAGAAGGGTGCTCTGTGATTTATTTGCCAGCTGCATTGTCATAAGAGGTGTGAGGTCATCAATAGAGGATGTATCAAGCAAATGTTTTTTTTTGTTTTTTCTTTTACAGTGTAGCCAAGTATCATTTGTTATTAATAACTAAAACTGTCAGCGAAAATGGCTAAAATCGGCTAAACTTTTCAATTTTCAGCTAACTTTATAACTAAAAATGTTATATATACTAGTTTTAAGCCCACCTCTGAAATGAAATAACTATACACTAAGACCTCAGAGCAAATTATTGATAAGAATTATACACTTTGATTAAAACTCACTAATCTTTTTTTTTTTCAATGGCCAGATTTTTGGGTGAATCATCCTAACCCTCCTCCCACAACTAGTTATGCTACTACTACTTCATTTAGAATTCTTTTTGAATCAGAAATCACAGATGTGGACATATGGATGGTGGACGCATCATTGAACTTATGGTTCTTGTTTTGTTTTTTTATAAATCTCTTCCAAGTTAGGTTTAATGGTGGACAGATGGATTCTCATATCCACCTCAGCATTTTGTCTATTATGAAGTTAGTTTTTATTATTTTGAATGCAAAAAATTCCTGCTTCACGTAAATATGTAGTAGGAAGGGGGAAAAGTACTTCTATAGCCTTTTCAAATAGACACCGCTATTCTTTTACAGTCCAACTCCTGTCAAATCGCAGACTGGAATGGTCTTACGTAACATCAACAACAATCCTCACCTAATTTATGAGAATAAACTCACACTGTTCGTCAGTCCCGTCACATTAAACTTATATATAAAATTAACATATTCCTACCACAATTTGAACAGAACTGAAAAGTCTTACATATCTATGAAATTACCTTACATATACATATGGATTCATTTCATTCTAATAAATGAATACATCTATACTAAATGAATTTCTATCAATTTTAAAAATTCATGATATATACAAAATACCAAAGTTGCAGAAATCATCTTCAGTTGGAATAATAGCCGTAGAGTTTGACCCAGTTGCAGCCAGGCTTGTTCATATGATTAATTTTTGATGATTGATTTTTTTATTATTTTTTTTCATTTCAACTTTTCCAAAATGATTTTTCTTCTGCTCCTCAGACCCCCTACAAAAATTTGTTCAAGGTTTCACGGGGGTAGTTCTATCTAATACTGAACTAAGCAATTACATTCTGCCATTTAACGGAAGTATGGTTCACTTATATCATCTTCCCTTTGGTCTAATTTCATTTCATATTAATTCTCTTATTTTAATTTTCATTCATCATGAAGCTGGCACCATTTTTAATACAGGTCATGTAAGCTGTACTTCTGTCAATACTTCAGTAAAAATGTCAAAGAAAATTGCCCAGTTTAGTATTATAGAAACATTGTAAATACCCTCACAAAACCTTGAAAAAATCTGTCTTGCTAAAACTAACTAATTTTCATCCAGTTCAAAGGTCTGATGGATTCAATATAATTCAAAATGAAAGAAAAAACTCATTTTCTTCTAAGTGAACAATTTCATGTACATAAATGAGGAAATTACTACAATTTCTAACTTCAGCTGAAGAATTGTTTATCAGATTTTTGTCTCGAAAAAACATTTTCTTTTCAAATGACCCCAAAAAGCCAACCTCAAAATTAGTTTTCAAGTGCTTGAGGAAACAAGATACTGGTTGTCAAGGGAAGGAGCTACTACTACTACTACTACTACTGTATCCATGGGTTGCTTCCTTGTTTGTCTGTCCGTAGAAAGATTTGGCAGGAAAAGATCAGGTATAGCAGCACTCCAATACACCGAAAATCCCTCCCTCCTCCACCACCACAGAATCCTGAACTTTTTTTCTTTCAAGTAGATAAAAAAAAAGTCTACACCAAAATAGATATAGCAGATCAACTTCTTGAAAGAATAATAAAATGATGAGTTCTGCAGAGTTAAAAGCTTATTTGAAATGAAAAAAGTAACTGCATTTGCCAGCTAATAAAACACTTGATTTACAATGGTATTTGGGGGATGAGTACCCACTACAACTTTTCCAACCCCCAACATATCTATTTGAAACTTCGATAGTTGGTCCCCCAGTCATGATACAGTGCATTGTAACATTTGCATGATTTTTTTTTTGTTCGTTTGAATGCAAGTCTTATGTCAGTGGATGAAATAACTTGGAATTAAGATGAAGGAAAATGGTCGTCAACACGACAGACTGCTGCATAGTCAAACTCCACGCCTACTTCTATTCTGACTGAAGATGATAACTGAAACTTTTTGATTGTATACATGGGAAATTAAAAAAACTATGAAAATATATATTTTCTTGTATAAGTGTATTCATTTATTAGAATGAAATAAGCTTGTGGGTATCTAGGATAAATTGTTTATATCTAAAACTTGTCAGTTTAGCTCAATCAGATTCTGGAGAATCTAGATGTTATTGATAAACCAACCAGAATAAAGCCCCCACCCCCAGATGAAAAAAAAACTCATTTTCCAAAAATCAAGGAAAACATTTTCAGACAGGTGCTAGTGGAGTACTGATGGCAATTTCAAAGTCTGTAGACAAAATGGTATGGCCAGGAGTGCTGAAATACACCAATACACACACGTATAAACAAAGGATGGAACCTTTTGCCATCTTTGATGGCTACAGTTGTTCAATCATTTGAACTATTCATCCGTAATATATGAAGTGTGTTTTAATCAGATGAAAAAACTGGAGGAGTGTAGGTTGTGAGTGAGTGAAGGACAACCTTGGAATGGGAAGGGAATTCACAATTGATAGACTAAGAAAAAACTCACTTGAAATTAATGCCACAACTAAAAATAATTAAATAACCTCTCAGACATTGTAAGACTACAGGTATAGCTAAGGATTGGAAGATGGGAGTATTTGAACCCTCCCAGCCCTCAAAAGCTTTATAAATAGTAGTTTGCCTAATGGATTTCTACCAACAAATCTCACTAACTGTTGGGGGAGCCATGCCCCCCACAACTCTAAGTTTGACCTCCGAGTCAAAGTATTCAATTTTTCAAATTAACAAAGTCTGATTATTTTGAAAGAAATCTTGAAATAAGAAAGTTTTATCAAGTAATTATCAAATCAAGGTACTTCTTTCTTTAGAAATTGATCTCATATGAGAATCAAGTTCCCCTGCTTTAATTTTAGGAGAAAATAATCTGCAATTCCCCATGAATGTAAAGATGATCTAAAAAAATTTTTAAAGAATAGTCCAAGGTTTTCTATCTGGTGATAATATTTTTTTTTTTACCTTAAAAATATTAGTTTGGAGTGAGTGACAGGGGAGTGGGCAGGAGATGTTAGCATAGGAAAAATTGAACATTTTTTTTCTTCTTTCAAGCAAGCATCTGTCGACATTCATTTGATGAAAAACCCATTAATCCCACCTGCGTGTCTACTGACATTCATTCCTGGCCACAACTGAGAATAGAAAATTTCATTATGTTTTATAATCAGAAAAACAAAAGCATGCTTTGCAGTGAGTGTTGAGTTATTACTCAATTTAGCCCAGTGATTCTCAAATGGGAGGCACTTGGCTCCCCGGGGAGGGGTTGAATTCCAGTCAGGGAAAGAACTACGGAGGAATTATGAAGAGTAAAAATGGTGAAAGAATTTCTGGATGACAATTCAAAATGGATGAAGATTCAAGGAAACTTGGGATCATAAGGGGAAGAATGAATAATATATTTAGATGTTACTTGAACAAATCAACTGATATATCAGTAATATGAGAAATCCAATATTCCTGGATTCATTAGGAAACAGAATGTCCTTGCATCACTATAGAACTTTCATAGTTTTTTAAAAATCTATTTCATTTCCACTTCCAACAATGAAGACAATTTTTTGTGAGGAACCAGCTCTTAACTTAGTTTCATGAACAATTAAGATAGTCATTAGACTCGGTGGTAGAGTGTTCATCCCCGTTTCCGTAGGCAATGGTTCAAACTACTGCCAAGTCATACCATAGACTTTGAAAATGGTGTTCAATACCTCACCGCTAAGCACTCAGCACAAGGCTAGGATTGAAGAGCATATCCCTAAGGCTAAAAGGGATTTGGCCAAATCACGTCGCACCTGGTCAGTACCTGAATTGGTGACCCTTGGAAAATACTAGGTGCCGTAAGCAGAACAAAGCAACGACAGGCCCGGTGAGCCTGAAATGGGTTTTACCAACAATTGCCTGAATGTACTCAACCCTGCGATATCCTCTGTGGGAGGGAGGTATAAACAGAGAGTGATGATACATACACATGGCTACATTTATTGAGCAATGAAAGAAACAAACTCCCTAACAATAGCTTGCGAGACCTGGAATAGGCATTGGGCAAGCCAATCCATGAAGAGTTTCACAAGAAGGACTGGTGAGGAAACTATTCAAATCCCATAAGCAAGGCTGATAGGAAGTTTGGAGAGGCACAACATTTACTGGAATAGAGAACAGAATTGGCAGGCAGAGTTTGAGTTTTGAAGGAGACTGCTTACATTCACTTATGCAATGATGCCCTTGGTAAAAGTATGAATCCACTTCTCCCTGCAAGTACGACATTTGGAGCCCTTTAGTCCTATAGACAAGGAGTTTACAAGAATAAATTTAAAAAAAAAAATAAAAAAAAAAAAAGTAGTAGCGAAGCTTGGCCAGCAAAGAAAAACACAGGAAAGGCAATACAAGGAGTTGGAAAGGAGAAAAAGTTTTTCTTTTTTGTCCTTATCTTGAAAATTTGAAATTCTCCACCAACAACCACCCATCGTCCCTGGATATAAACAAAACTATTTCAAGAACAAGCAATGAAAATTATAGTAGTACTAATTTTACTAGCCACCACCATCACCACCACCACCACCACTACCACATCAACCCTGGCATGCATCCCCCCCCCTCAATGGAGAGAGCAAGGCAGTCAGAGGCAAGGGACCCAGCATTCTTACACCAAAAATGTTTCCAATGAGAATGGAACACAACATTCATTGAGAGATGGGTGTGGGTGTGTTCTGCAAGGAACTTTGCATCATGGGAAGGGAAATGGGAGAATGAGGGAAGCCGAGAGTCTGAGTCACATGGCAGCAGTGCTCAAGTACCTCACAGACACACAAACAAACAGCAGACATTCCAAAGCAGAACTATGTGAATGTACGCCAGAGTATGAGCGTGTGCAAGTGAAAGAATATGTGTATGCACAAGGGACAGTACATGTATGCACATGTGCATGAGTATATATGCATGTGAGTGCATTCATGAGTGTGTGTGAATACATGTATGAGTGCATCTGTGTATAATCATGTGTATGCAAGTATGAGAGGAGATTTTCACGTGTGCTTATATATGAGAGAGCATGTGTGCATGCATGTATATGAGTATGTGTGTGCATATGTCAGTAGGTGTGTGTTTGTGAGAGAGAGAGAGAGAGAGTGGAAAAAAAAAAAAAAAAGGTCCTTGATTGGCTCAGTTTCACATCTCTTCTTGGTTTCCCTGAGAGAGAGAGATTAGCCATACCAACTACCACAAGAAGAGCACGGAAGAAAACTGGGTAGATGGAAAGGCAGAGAGAGAGAGAGAGAGACAGATAAAAAGGCAGGGTCATGGGGGGGTGGGGGTAACAAAGAAATAAAAGTCTCAAGTGAGGTTAGTAAAAGGTCCAACCTCTCTTAAGGTTCTTATATCCACTTTCAGAGAATTCTACTTGAAGAAAAAAAAAAAAATCAAGATGACTAAATAAAAATTAATCAGCTTTTCTCTTGAGGATTTGTAAGTACAGCAAAATATAGAAAGGTTTGATATTCCCTGCACATTGATATTTACATGGTTTATTTGGGGGGATCCCTCATTTACTGACAAAAATTACACGTGTGTTGGTACCAGAGGAAAAATAAGTTTTCAAGTTGGCTTAATGTTGATTTTCGTTACAGAGAATATGATTTCTTTTTCGTAGTAATTCACTAGTTTATGTACAAACACAAGTTTTCAGAGAACTTATTTTTTCAATTTTTGTTGCTTCCAATCTGTTAGATCTTCGAACCATCAGGAAATTTTTGTAAAGGTTTTATAAAGAAGGTTTTACTTGCAATCTAACCACAGAGCTAAAATAAGCACTTATTTTCTGCCCTTCTTACTGAAGTATGGATGGAGTAAAGCTTACTTGAATTGGGTTCGATTATTCTATTTTCATTTTTCAAACATCATGTGGGTTATTGTAAGAGAGATGAGAGAAAGTAAGAAAGTACCCAGTTTAGCATTATAGCTAGATTGTAAATAGAGCCACCTTTGTGAAACTTTTTTTCAAAAAGTTTTCAGATAGTTTGAAGGTCTAATGGATCAAAAGTATCTAAAATTGAGAGAAATATCTTATAAAACTATTTTAGTTGTGTGAACTAGGAAAATTTTTTTTTTTTAAATTTCATTACCTCTTCGAACCATAGTTCTATGCAGATAAGAATAGAGAGGCAGGCTGTGAATGAGTCTAGCAGAGTAGTATTTGAGAGTCAAGCCCGACTTGGAAGCAGGGAGATGAGGTTACAATACCTACATACATACATACATCCATCCACTGTGTACGTGTGTAAGAGAGGACTGCAACATATTCAGGATGTAGAGAAGGCAGGCAGGTAGAAATGAAAATTCTTCAATAAACTTGTGAAAATACAGGGAGAGGAGAGGAACTACTGAAGAATTCGACAATGAAGGAAATATGCACAAGTTAATCCTAGAATTCCTTCAATTAATAAAAAGGTTTTTTTGCACAAGATTTACTTCATTGTACAACTTAGCTGAAGTATCCACCTATGCCAGGTTATATATTCAAGGAGTAAACATTGCCATATAGAATTTTGTACTTTATTATTTTGAATAATCATTGAGCTATCACATCATACTGAATCTCATCATTCAATCTAAAGGAGGGGCAGGAGGAGGGACTCATAAAAGGGATTTCTTCTTTCTGACAAATATTAAAAACCAAGAAGAACTAAATGGAAATTTTAAAAAAAAAAAAAAAGTTTCAAATAAGTAAATGAAAGTTGAAAAGTAGAGAAAAAAAAAAGAAGTAAGAAGAGAGAGAAGGAGAAAGAAGAGAGAGAAGGAGAAAGAAGAGAGAGAAGGAGAAAGAAGAGAGAGAAGGAGAAAGAAGAGAGAGAAGGAGAAAGAAGAGAGAGAAGGAGAAAGAAGAGAGAGAAGGAGAAAGAAGAGAGAGAAGGAGAAAGAAGAGAGAGAAGGAGAAAGAAGAGAGAGAAGGAGAAAGAAGAGAGAGAAGGAGAAAGAAGAGAGAGAAGGAGAAAGAAGAGAGAGAAGGAGAAAGAAGAGAGAGAAGGAGAAAGAAGAGAGAGAAGGAGAAAGAAGAGAGAGAAGGAGAAAGAAGAGAGAGAAGGAGAAAGAAGAGAGAGAAGGAGAAAGAAGAGAGAGAAGGAGAAAGAAGAGAGAGAAGGAGAAAGAAGAGAGAGAAGGAGAAAGAAGAGAGAGAAGGAGAAAGAAGAGAGAGAAGGAGAAAGAAGAGAGAGAAGGAGAAAGAAGAGAGAGAAGGAGAAAGAAGAGAGAGAAGGAGAAAGAAGAGAGAGAAGGAGAAAGAAGAGAGAGAAAGAGAAAGAAGAGAGAGAAAGAGAAAGAAGAGAGAGAAAGAGAAAGAAGAGAGAGAAAGAGAAAGAAGAGATAGAAAGAGAAAGAAGAGATAGAAGGAGGAAAAGGACTTGGCACGTACCAATCTACACTTAGCATCTCTCTCTTTATTTCTCTTCGTATACCAAGCAGAAAATAAGGTTTCTACTTAGCATCAGTTACATTGTAAGTAGAACCAACTCCTATAAAATTTTTTTCACAAATCTTTATACTTTAAAACCTTCCCCTAGGTCCATCGAGTATGCATGCTAGATTTGGTTGGGTTGTGCCCATGTTTAGGCGGTTTCTATCGCGTGACTGAGAAACAGACAGTTCTTACTATTATACACGGATTGATGATAGGGTGAACAGTAAAGTTTATCTGATTTAATCAAACTTGGCTGTCTGAATTCATGTGTAACCTGTTCGCTGCCACGGATGAGATAACGAGATAACTCGTCTTAGCAAGCCATCAATCCAATGCCACGGAGATAACTCATCTCAGCAAGTTTTTTTTTCTTTTTTTATCTTATATACATTCATGTATGTATTACAATTATTAGATATTCTGTTCTACATATTAGTTGATTTGTACAAAAATAAATTGGTTTGAAACATGCAATAGAGACTTTCTATTTGATACATTTTTTTTTTCAAGAAAAAACTGGTACAATGTTATAAAAACATACTTGGCAGTGAACAAGTTCAGCTTATGAACTGGAACTTACATTTTGAATTAGTCCTTTATAAACAGAGTTCATGGTGGTTAGTATATTCATGTTCTTGTAAAATACACACAAATTAAAGAGAGACATTGAAAATTTAAACATCAGGTTTTTGTTCAAATAATACTGTACAATACTTTTTCTCTCAATCCAGATTGGTACGTGCAGAGCGGTCAAGTGAATAATGGCTCAGAGAATGGTCTCTGCAAACTGAGTTCTAACTTCAGCTATGGCAGTTTGTATTCAATTCACACAACTGGCCTTAGGAAAGGCATCCCTCCCATTCCAGCTATGAGTAAAATAACACTGGATGAAGTGAGCTATGCCACTTCAGGTACCTGTTTCCTCTAAGTCTATTTCACGTATAGCAAATTGGCTGAGTAATGTGACATATAGAGCCCAAGCAAGGATGGCTGATGCCACAGCCAGCTTAAGGGGCACTACTTACTTATCAAGATTGATGGAATAATTATATCGGGCGACTCAAATTAAATGAGGAACTTTTGTACCTCATTTTGAAGAGAGGTAGATGAAGGAGTCCTTGACCTGGCAGAGGTTAAGGGCTTCCCCGAGTGAGTCATAGGTAAGAAGAAAGAGAAGAGACTACAGGAAGGGTACCTCCATCTGAACAAAGAAAGAAACACCACACAAATCCAGGAATAAGAGGCAGTGAGGAAACGGGGGTGGGGTGTCTCAGCCATGTTAGCTACCAAGGCACCAAGCACAAGAAATCTCTCAAGAAAGTATAGAAAAATAGAAGAGGATAGAAAAATGGAAGAGAGAAAAAAAAATCATTCCAAGTGCTAATCGAGGCGATGGTTTGATAACATACAGCAACATCAGATTAGATAACTCCTTAGCATTTCCAAGTGATTAAAATGAAGATAATTGTAGTATCATGAGAATACATGTATTTAGCAACTCTGCCCTTCCTAATAACTAGATGAATACCTGCCTTAATGGGTGGATTTAATTGCTTTCAAGGGGGAAAAAAAAGAAAGATTAAAATAGATGGAAATCAGGCAGGGTTTGAATTATTTTCTTTTTAAAAAGTGATATTTTTGACTTTCAGAGTTTTATTTAAAAACAATCTCAAAAACACATAACTCAAGGGAAAAATGAACAAAAAAGCGGGCACAAAAAAATATGTCCATTCTGGCCTGGATTTGTATAGTAAATCACCCCCGACCAATTTTGGCAGGTGATTTCCAAAAAACAATTTGCTAAAAACATTACCATAGTTCACATTGGTACACACAGAGAATTTCAAGGGGTTATGTAGTGTGTTTTTTTGTGATTGTAAGAGGTTTTTTTTTTTTCTACAATATCAGAAAACATTGCTTCTTTCTCTCAGCCCCTCTCCACAGCCAGCAAGATATCTCCCTCTTCCTCTCAGCCCCTCTCTATGAATGGTACAAAATTTCCACTCTCTCTAAGAATATCAGTAAGTAGGAAGTAAGTAGGTCTCCCAACTGAGAAGCAAGAAAGTAAAAAAAAAGCACGAATTTGCATTGTAACCCCTCCCCAAAGAAAAACAACAACATATTTTGGGGGAATTATTATCAAAAACTTATTTGTTAAAAACCTGCTCTGGGGATCCCAGTAATAAATATATTCAGAAAATTCCATGGATTTGTGTGGTTTAATTTTTGCAGTAAGCTGTCACGTATAGATGGATGAACGGATGGAGAGACTTTTTGTCCTTTGTAATAAGATCACTTAGTGCAAGGAGGTTTGGTTCTCCCTCTGGCATCGTCCGTTTTGTTTGACTATCAAAAGCTGAGGTTCCAGTAGTGTTATTAATGGAGGTGAACTGTAGTGGGAAGATCAAAGTTTCATAAACCAATGCCAAGTAACCATACACAGATGGGATTAAAGAAATACTAGAAAGATAGGATCAAGTATCAGACATTTGATGAATTATAATGAAGATGAACTTACAAACCCATAAGTGAGGCACCCTGAACACTAATAGAGCTAAGACTATTTAGAAAATTGATAACTAATTGATGCTGAATTATTTCATCAAAGTTCATTTTGCACAATGAATTTTAAGCTATTGTCTATGATTTTGAGACAAGTCAATAACATACAAAATTTTTCAAACTCATTTTTCATGTTAATTTTGTTATGAAAACAAAAAACAAAAACCCTGAAAGGCCTTCATTGTCCTGAAATCTCTGAAATTCTGAGTTGATAAAGTAAAATTATTTCTACTGGATAAGATATTTCCTAATTTGCCAAGAAACAATTATTAACCATCTATAACTAAAGTGAGACTTTTCCAACTGATTTCAGTATCATTTGAAATATAGGGGTAATGAAAGTATAATTAGCATGGTAATGCAAATTTATCTATAAAACTGAAAGCATGTTTCTTATCTTGATTTTGATCCACTTTTTTTCATATGTATATTTTCAATGGAAATTTTCAAGATAAACTAAATATAGTCCTATAGGCATATATGGGTTTATTACAAAAACAAAATTAGTATTTATTGAAGTCATAATAGTCCAAAACCAAGACAAATAAAAAGGAAATAAACTTGAAAGATTATTTTCAGTCTATCTTCCAATTCATGAGGGTGTGTCTGTTTAAAATAATCAGAAATTTAAGTCAAGGATCTTAATCGGCCTGGAACACCAGCCACCTAGTACTGGTAGGAAATTAATAAGTTTATATGTGACCAACAATATGGATCATTCCCAAACAATATGAAAGTAATCCTGCAGGGATAGGGGGTCATCATTTGATAATTTCATAATTTTTTTCATTAATAAAGAATAAAACAGAGAAATGACCTTTTTGAAATGGAAAAAATATTGAAGTTTTAGACACCAAGACAAGTTTTAAACAAAGGATTTTTGAGGTATTATGGTTTTATCTAACCAATGGCTGATGATTTGATATTTACAACTATTTGACAATAACAATCAACTAGTCACATCTATTTTTTTTCTACTAAATCCACAAGGAGAGTAGAAGTCTAAAAATGAAAATGATCGTTCTTCACCAGCAAAAGGAGTAGAGCTTCAGTATCAAATGTGACAGGTTAAGATTCTTACAACTATAAATAATACCACAGAACTGACCTCTAACCCACCATGTTTTTCAATTTTTTGATGAGGTCCAATTGTCCACTGGAAAGTGAAAGGAGGTGGGCATGACTTGATTGTTAATAGCATACAGAATGGAATAGCGAACATAGTTCAAACTCCAACCAAGATGGTTTGGGTTCAATTCAAACTAATGCTCTCAGGAAAAAGCATTAATCCCCCCAGCTATGGTTAAACAGCAGAGCAGACCAGGCTCTCTAGGCTTGGTTGTCAACCAGTCTAAGAGGCCAACAAAACTGATTCTACATCAAGGAGTGGAGCCACTTCAAGACAGATGCCAACTAATTTCTTTCCAGCAACTTCTTCAACCTAGCGGATACAAAACATACTGCTCTGCTTTTCTCAGGATTACATCGGGGGATTCCATTGACTAGGCATCCCAGGATCTCCATATGCTTCATCCACACTTGTACCCTGCAGGGGTCATTTCAGGGTCATTCTATTATCCATCAAGACAGAAGAAACCCTCTTCATTGAAAAGTGATTAAGAGCAAATCTCAGCTGGTTGGTCTCATAATGGGAGTGTGGTAGGTCAAACACCCAGGAGAAAAAAAAAAAAAAAAAAAAAAGGAAAAAACAAATATATATATATATATATATATATATATATATATATATATATCATTCTCTAATTTTACCCTTATCAAGGGTGATGCAAGTACACATGGGGTATTTTTAGTAAGGCTCACTTCTGGCTTGTGGGGCCTGTCGAACCTTTGTTCTGCTTCTGGCACCAGGTATTTCCCAATGGTCACCCACCTAGGTACAAGCCAAGCTCGACATTGCTTAAATGTTGATGGTCTTATGAGAACTGCTGTATCCATCATGACTTAAGACTCTACCTAAGCCTTTCTGCTGAGTTGAGAGGCATGATGGCTGTCAATTGAACCAAAGCCTACCGTATCAAAAGGTGTGCACTCTACCACTAGGCCATACTGATCAGTCAAAACCAGGGTATGAAATAGTCATGGACGAATTACTAGTCTTTACCGATAATGTAACAAGCTGATTTGGCCACCCTTGGAGGAGGCTGAAGCAAGAGCAAATAAAATAACTTTTGATTTCATGCAATAACAAACAGTGTGGTCCACAAGAGAGACATTCTTAGGAGTACATATTGCCTTATTCAATGGCAGCTGCAGACATGCTAAGCATCAATATATCTAGATATGCATATCTACATGTGGAATCAAACCAGCCTATTAACTTAAACATCTCAGCAGATACGCTGTTGGTTGCCATTATACAAGCCAACCTGCATATGCAGCCATAATGAAAATATTGATCTTGATTTTTTTTAGCAGATCAGTAGTCAGTTCTGATAAGTGTTGTATGTCTATTAACCCATTTATGACAGAAGAGGTGCTATGTGTCAAAAATAATACATAGAATTTTCCTCAACGGGGCAAAGCAAATTACCAGTGGGATAACAGTTTCTATTTCTGAATAAAACATTCATGAAGTAACTGCCAATTCGGTTCTATATCGAATACATGGGTAGGAAATCCAAATTCAAACATTCAGATTCCCAAACTTGACAATACCGAAATGTTGATTGGCAAACTTTTCATTTTTGCCAACTCTTCGTTTGCTTGAGAAACAAAGGAAGACAATTTGAGTAACTGAACATACTTCATTATTCACGAAGAAATAACAGCTCACTTTTTTCATTTTTTTCATTCTTTAATTAGTGTGATAACCGTATGTTTACAATTTATGGAGAGGAAAAAGAGAGAGAAGAAAAAGAAAAAGAAAAAAAGGGGCATCAATTTTCTTGTTCTTCAAGCAAATAAAGAGTTGAGAAAATGAAAAGTCGGCCAATCATCATTCGGGATAAACGAGTTTGGGGATCTGAAATTTGGTATTAGAAGCTGAACGTGTATGGATTGGGAGTCTGCTTCTTAAAACACACTGCCTGCTTCTAACATGCGGTCCATTAGATACATAAAAAACAAAAACATTTGACTATATAGAGTCCCTATATGCACACAACATACAAGGGGGACAATCCTCATCTCAATAAGGTTAATACCTATGACCAAACCCCACCTATACCTAGCTCCATCTAACGGGTGTGTTGGTCAGAGGGGCAGAGAGGGCATCAGCCCTCCCAAATTGGGCAAAACAAGGGGAAAAAAGAAAACAATTGAACATAGAAAGCAAATTAGCAAACTAGGCATAAAATATTAAAACAATTGTAACATTATGACGAGTGATTTGGATTGGGCATCATTAATTGATGAGAAGACTTCTGGAAATTAAGATTTTGTATTTCTTTGTGAAATTTTTGGAAAAATCAAGCCCTCTGCCCCACTTGACCTAATAGTTCCCATTGCCCATGTCTATGTCCATAATCCAGGGTCTGAAAGTATATATGCACTGAGCAAAGACTAAGAAGAAAATTAAAAACTTTCGCTTGGCAGGCTGTCAGGTTTGCTTGCTAATAAGACTTAATTCTACTTGTCATATTTTTATGTTTATCCCAACACACGCAGCACAAAGATTTCAGGCCTTTTCTCTCTCAAAGGCAGAAAGTGAAAAAAAAAGAAAAAAAAGAATTAGCTTCTGTATAATTACTTTATTGGCAACAGTCGAGATTCTAAATTAAGAGCAGAGATTTATTAAGACAGAGTACAAAAGACACAACACAAAGAATATCCCGTTAGCATTCAAATAAGTACACAGGAAATCACTTATTGTGATCACTTGAGGCAGAGCTTTTCAAACTTTTTGTATTGGTGACAAACTTATCAAAATAAAAATTTTTGTGACACATAACCTGAGTCTTGTTAGTCAAGGCCAATATATAATGTCATCCCAGCAGCTCCACTGACTCAGAAAAAGTATCTTATGGAAGATATCTAAAACATCCGCACTTCACATAAATGAATCCCTGTAGCCTGTATAACAGAACTAATTATAAAAATTTTTGTTAAATATTCTACGAAAAATATCAGCACAAAATTGACCAGAGAGACTAAAAAAAAAATTGAAAAATTAAAAAAAAGAAAAAAAAATGAAAAATTAGAAAAAGAAAAAAAATGAAAAATTAGAAAAAGAAAAAAAATGAAAAATTAGAAAAAGAAAAAAAATGAAAAATTAGAAAAAGAAAAAAAATGAAAAATTAGAAAAAGAAAAAAAATGAAAAATTAGAAAAAGAAAAAAATGAAAAATTAGAAAAAGAAAAAAATGAAAAATTAGAAAAAGAAAAAAATGAAAAATTAGAAAAAGAAAAAAATGAAAAATTAGAAAAAGAAAAAAATGAAAAATTAGAAAAAGAAAAAAATGAAAAATTAGAAAAAGAAAAAAATGAAAAATTAGAAAAAGAAAAAAATGAAAAATTAGAAAAAGAAAAAAATGAAAAATTAGAAAAAGAAAAAAATGAAAAATTAGAAAAAGAAAAAAATGAAAAATTAGAAAAAGAAAAAAATGAAAAATTAGAAAAAGAAAAAAATGAAAAATTAGAAAAAGAAAAAAATGAAAAATTAGAAAAAGAAAAAAATGAAAAATTAGAAAAAGAAAAAAATGAAAAATTAGAAAAAGAAAAAAAGAAAAATTAGAAAAAAAAAAAAAAATAAATAAATAAAATAAAATAAACGCCAACTCTTTTTCAGAGAAAAAAAAAAGAAAGGTTTTTAGACAGTACCAAGTGGTGTACACATGCAAATTTCCAAGATTGTGGTTCCAAAAATGTGACCAGAAGCAACCATCCACAGACACTCAGACTGAAGAATCTGTAGCCCATTTGGCTATTTGGTCGACCATTTGGGGTCACAGTGGTTCGATTATCCTATATTTTGCAGCATGTAGAGATTATCATTGACACACAAAGTATTACAACACACAGTTTGGATTGTTGACTTAGGGACAGGGTCTTTTAGTTAACATCAAGCAAAGGATAGAGAAATTAGAACAATTCACATTCATTGTTATAAATTGTGTTATAGAAAAGACTTCAAGCAGATAACTTGATTCATTTTAAATGAATTCTCTGGGTCCGACTAATTTAGATAAAAAAAGCTATTTGATGAAATTCTCTGTGATTATGATAACCAGTTTCCTCTGCATTTGTATATTGTTTGTTGTGGTTGGAATGTTGGGTACCACAACTTTTTATTGAACAACCTTCCAAAATTCAAAATATATGCCATGGGCACACACTAACTCTTATGTACATATGCTATAAACACATACTCATACCACATGTATGTATTTGTAGCATGTATACTTGTGTATTTGCATATCTTATGAAACTGTTCGATGAAGAGCCATACCACTGGGATGTTGACATTTTTAGCTGAGGCCATCTAATTTTATTGCGAGGAAATCAAGTAAATGATTAACCTTTAGCTCTCTGTCAGGTGATTGCTGAACATGTCTTTGAATTTCAAGGTTGTATTGTCATGTCAACTTCAGTTGTACAAGAACAGACACACAACTTACAAGCTTTCAAAGCTACCAAGTGCACAAAATTTTGGTGCCCTTGAGAAAGAATGCAGAGTGATGAAGGTTTATATCCATGTTCACTTATAACTACCGTTGCATTCAAAAAGTATTCCAGAAGCCACAACTTACCAGGAGTCTATATCCCAGTGTCCTATCTTAGCACTTACTGTAGTTTTGCATCAAAGTACTCAATCCAAAATCAATTATTTTTTCAAATAAAAATCCAACATTCATACGCAGATGCCAACCTTTTTGCTGATCAAATGATAATAGAACTTAATTTGAAATATGGCAAATTTTTTGTTCATTAATTCCGTTAATTCTGTAGACCTCTTGTGGGGTATGGGGCTACAACCACTCGACTGTGGTTTCAGTAGCAACAAGTTTGTTTTTCTTTTCTTTTTTTTTTTTTTCCACAAGAAGGAATTGCTAACCCAACACCCAACCTTCCTCCTCAACTCGGGGCTAACAACCAGCTATCGCACTGCCAAGCTGTAGATTTTTTCAGAGTAACCTTCTTTTCGAATAGGGGTCACCTAAGTGGCCGATATTGACCCCCAGGAGAGGATCTATTGAATATTTTGTATGTTTTACATCTTTTGACAAATATCTTTGTTTACTTTGTATTTTACTATTGATTTCTTGTTAATCTCCCAATTTTGATACATAATCATATACTATGGATTCGGTACTTTAAAAAAAAGATTTGGTATATTCTTGGATGTTGCATTGGTACATGTGATATGTTTCTTCTGGGAGTCAGTAAGGATAAAGGATTCCATAGAAGGGTCAATGGTCTTAAAGGTTAGACATAAGTCAAACTTGAGTCTTTTGGTTGTATTCAAGGTTACATCAGTTTTGTAATGCTGTAAATTACTATTTCATTAAAATCAGCTCAGCTACAATTAAATATTCATGGCTGTTAGGGTCCAAGAAAGACATCCACAGTATAACTGAACCACAGGAAATCAGAGGTCAATTACAAGCCAAAACAAGCTGACTGGTGAACGAAGGGGTTGTTTACATCACAAAATCAAAGAAATTATGTATGAAACACCATGTAATTACATGTTAATTGATTTCAAACTGAAGTGATTCAATACTTTAGTCATAGTATTAAGTGAGTCTTTTGATACAGTTCTCTTTGTATCTGCGGTTTTCTGGTCAGGTGGGCGATAATATGGACAAAATTTATTAGATCCACCATCCATCTACCTTATATTGCAAACCATGTCAAAACAAACCGTACTATATTGAGGGATGCCTGTATTTTTAAGAAGAGAAATACATATTGATAAAGTCAGAGACAGTGGCAGAAAACAGTTTGAAAACTAGAAAGCACTCAAAGAGCACATACCTCTGCCAATGCCATAGATTAACTAGAAACTGACCGAAAATCAGTTCTTATATAACTATGATGTTGGGGAATCGACTAAGTTTCGATTTTCCATACCACAGACTTATCTTTGATGTGAAAAAATCCCTCAATTGAAAGTAATTCCTGGAGCTGTCCCTCAATCTAATGAATTATTTTCAAGTCTATGGCCCACTCCACAAAATGTCATTGAAATTCATTGAGAATGTTTGGAGATATTGAGTGGATAGACGGACGCGAGGTAAATGAACGTTCAAGTGAGGCTGAAACTATGTCCCAAAAGTTAGCTACACATTCCCACTGATCACCATGACTCAGTGGTAGAATGCAGGCTTCCAGTTTGGTAGACCATGTTTCGATCTACTGCCAATTCATACTAAAGATAGTAGAAACAGAACAAAATCCCTTTGTCAAGTACACAGCTTAAGGATAAGGATTGCAGAGTCTCTTTTGGAGGCTAAGGAGTTATGGCTAAATCATATAAGATAACCAACATTAACCAATATACACATCACATCCTTATGTTGTTTTTTTTTTTGTTTTGTTTTTTTAGCCAGAACTTATTTTTGAGTAATTTTATACCATGGAGATTATATTAAGGATTATCATAATGTATTGATAAGGAATCAGTAAGTATAACAACAGACAATTTTATATATATATATATATATATATATATATATATGCATGTGTATGTATATGTATGTGTATGTGTTCTCATATTTGTGCATTTCACCAAATATTGTGAATACTTTTTGGTTAGACAATGTAAACAAAATTATTCGCCTGGTCATATATTTAAATGTACTTATTTAGAGTCAAACCATTGTTTTTTTTTTTTTACAATGAGTAATTTTAGTGTTGCCAATTTCTATAATGGCAATTAACATTTGAGTGCATAAAGTAGGTTTTCTGTAAAGCACTAGCACAAAAATAACCGACCCAATCATTTTTAAGCAGTGGACTGTCGTCCAATTCAAGTATGTGTTGTTCAAGTAGGGGGAGAGGTCATTATTTAGACTACCCTTTATCTTCATCTTAATTTTTCAGTAGTCTTTTTTTTTAATCACAACTGACTCGGACTGTCATTCTATGGATAAGAGTAAACTGCATGATCAGAAATAAAGAGCAATCCCATTCCTAAAGAAATAAATATAACAGCTAAAATATAAAATAAAAATTTAAAAAAAAGAAGAGCAACCTACCCTGATTAAAAGTTATTAGAAGCATAATTTCCATTCAGAAAAAAAATTCAAGAAAAAAAGGAAAAAAAAAACAACTCAAATAATCAAAGCAAATAACAATTGATCAGGTCATAAAATTTTATCATACAAAGACCATCGAGTAAGGCACAGTGCCAAGATATGGGGAGGGGGGGGAGATTATCAGAGATCAATAACATGCCTTCTCCTACCACCACCAGAGAAGAGTCGATGGAAGTAGATACCAATTGCTACCTAATCCGCAAAATTCAAAACCAATTCCAACGATTGGCAAATAGTAATATTACCCATCATTGGAGGAGAGTTGGCAGTGACTCTGGGTTGGTAGTGGTGGTATGTAACGGGGCCAGGCCACACCCAACACCACCCCAACCCTTTAACCAGATGTTATCTGCAGTTATTAAAGATCTAGATGTTGTTCAAATCGAGTAAAAAGATCACTAAGCAGACAATTTTACAAGTGAACAAGTTGAAAATTCAATTATTCTGATGAACTGTCCAAAAATTGGTCAGAAATTTGGAGGAGGAAAAAAAAAAAAAAAAGAAAAAAAAAAGAAAAAAGAAGCTTTAGTAATGCTATGCATTATCATTCATTTCTGACTAATATTTTGCTTTTTATCGAAACTTTAGATCAGACGGCAAATCTATGGCAGGGAGTAAAGTAAACTGTCCAGATCAGAAATGAAGAATAAGCCCTTGGTGGGACTTGAACTCACATCAATTTTGCTACAAGGGAAGCCTGGTTAACTGTAGCAGCTGCTTCTACTGACCAAGCTACAAGTAGTTCATGGTAGGCAGAAGATCAAATCCAACCTTTAAATCTACTTACTATTCTTCCAAGATCTCTTTCTCTCTGTATCTTTGTTACTGTTTAATACACTAGTAGTATCAGTAGCACAGATATCTTTTTTTTTTTATAGAATTTTTTTGTACAATGCATCTCTATAAGACACTTTATAGTCAGTTCTTTTCGAACAACAACAGAAAGAGGAAGAGACTGTGTGACTTCATTGAAAAAAACATCTATTTTGTTGGTTTTTGACAATTTGGCCAAGTATCATTTGCTATTAATATCTAAAACGGTCTTTAAAAAATGGTTAAAATTATCAGAACATTTCAATTTCAAACTAACTTAATCCTTAAAAATATTATATATACACATTTAAAGCCAACTTCAGAAATAAAATAACCATACTCTAAAACTCCAGAACAAATTATTGATAAAAATTGATCACTTACTTTGATTCAAACTCATTTGTTTTTGTTCAATAGTCAGATTTTTAGGTGAACCATCCACATCTTCCTCCTGCTTCTATTACCACAATTAGTAATGCTACTACAACTACTTTGTTTAGAATTGGAAATCACAGATATGGACCAAAGGATGGTGGACTCATCATTCTGGTTTAATTATATGAAGCATTGTCAACTGTCACTATCAATTTCTAACAAGTATTTCCTTTTATCTTAATTTTTGCAACGTTACTCAGTCAGCCAATCTCTGCACTGTTGTGTTTGTAACTTTGTTCTACCTAACTTATTCAACGACTCACTGGTTTGTCAATTAATAAAGGATTAATTGACGTTGTCCAGATTTTAATTGTGCCACCAATGTAGTAGTGTTAAGACTAGTTCAATGAACAAAGAACATTTGTTGCCATAATTAATATCTTGGCAAAATGGCTGCTATTGGAACAATATGGATGTTCTATATTTGAACAATATATTTTCTGTATTCTATATTGCTATAAAGGTTACTGTTCTCAGCAAGATGGCTTCTATATATAATCGTTTGCTTGCTCTCTCTTATATGCCAAGTTCTGAATCTGAAATTCAAAGCCTAAAAATACTGCTTTATAGAATGCAACTATATGTAAATAATCCACTCATTTCTGATGGGTACTATGCTAGTATATATATATATATATATATATATATATATATATATATATATAATGCCCTAATAGCGTCTAGCTCATTCATTGTCCATATCTGCTCTTTATGTCTCTCAATGCTAACATACACCGAATATACCAGTTGGCCTAGACAGTGTAAATACAAACTATTGATGCTGTGTCCAATAGGAGGCCATCTCAACACGATGCCGCTCTTGCCATCTGAGCTAAGCTGCTAGCTAGTATGTTGGACAACCAGATAAACACGGTAAACTTTTCAATAAAAGGAAGAGATGGAATACAAAAAGCACCACAGTTATTTTGTCCAACACCAAAGCTGTAGTGAACTTTATTTCATTTTTCATTCAAATAAATAAATACATTTATACAAGAAATATATACATTTAGGAATAGAGCACACTGGTGGACGGGGAATTTAACCCAGTTCCGTAGCACAGAGGTAGGATATCGGCCTCCAGATCCAAAGCGAAGGTTTCAATCCTGCCTTGGGATAATGGAAAGTCTATAGCCACACTGAAGAGTTGTAATACAACGAAACAGCTGTCTGTGGATGACACAATTATATATATACATATATATACACACACACACACACATAACAAACAACACAAAAGTTGCAGTAATCCTCTTCAGTCAGAATATACATTGGAGTGGTGTTTGACGCAGCAGCAGCCAATCTTGTAATGATTTTTTAACTTATAACATCTATATTTCGTATTCTTAACAATAACCATAGAATGGTCAAAAGCACTAGAACATGACCATGAACAAAAACAGCAGAAATTCAATGGATAGACCAACCTTGGTCTTTCAATCTTCAATAAAACCTGTTCTAATTAAAAATTGCTGCCTAAATACACTGCAGATAGTGAGTGCAAAAAGTATCCGATAATTTCAGAAGTATTCATTTCAATAGATACACAGCTTCAAAATTGATAGAATTTGGACCAAAGATTGAAAAATACAAAAAAAATCACCAAAATATAGAAACAAAACTGAATATAAAAAAAAATCTTTGTACAAAAATTAGAAATCCTTGGTCCAAATTTAGTCAATTCAGAATCTGTATAAAGATGTTAAAAATCAACTTTTTGAAATGTACTTTTTTGAATTGACTGTGTATGTGTGTGTGTATATATATATATATATATATATATATATACACACACACACCTGAGAGAGAGAGAGAAAGACAGCGCGATTATGTGACTATCAAAATAGGTTTCCTTATCCTGGGAAAACCTTGTTCTAGAAATCTGCACTGTATTTGCCTACCTAGCACTTCGGTTAATATATGGAGATCCCCCATCCACCACAAACACTCATTTTTTTCTTAAATAAATCAACATCATGTGGCAAATAGAGTATTAAGTGAAAACAATGCAGGAAACAGATCTCCTTTCCATTTGTTATTGATTATTGAATTAGAGATTTTAGGAGTGGCTTTACAAAAGAAAAATTAATTGAAACAACAGAAAATCATATCTTTTTTTCTGGTGGCAAACAGCCTTGAGAATTAAATGTTAACTGGTTAAGATTGCAATCAAGAGGGGGGGATATTAGAAACCATCAATCAAGACTGTCATCATAGGTTTATTCAGTCATCATGTTATTAGTGGAAGAAGGTTCAATTTGCAATGTAAGCTCTTGCTAAATTTATCCCTTTTTTGTGTCTGATAGCATATATGCTGTTTTTTTAAAATTTGAACGTTTTAGTGATTACTACCCGACAAAAGGCAAGAGAGGTAACTTAATTGATCACCCCTTTTTTCCAATTTTTAATTGATCACTCCAACACAAGCTGCAAGAAAAGAAAAAAAAAGAAAAGAAGTCGGTCATGTGATGGTTTTTATTGAGTGACAAACCACACATATTTTTCTCCTAATGTTCATTGCTTATTTTGCAACAGAAATACCAGCAATTAAAATCAATAAAAATGTTTTTTGAAGCTCCTTAGGAGTAACTGCAGCTCTACTGCATTATAAACAGGATTAGTTACGGCAGACAAATCGTTTAGGAAACTTCAGTTCTTGTATGATTAACGAAGTTAAGCAACAGTTGAGTGGCCATTTGGGAAAACCAACTGAGGATCATGTGGACAGCCCCTCATAGTGATCCTGATAATTCTCCCAAGGTGGAGACCAATCTCTATACTCAATAATGCAATCCAAAGGCCCTCCCCATCCCTACACCCAAACCCTCTGGCTGGCCTGGCTGAGTGTGACAACAGGATAGAGAAAAAAAAAAAAAAAAAAAAATCATGGCTCATTGTTTCCAATCAGCAGTGGGCATGACAAACCTAACTCCTCCCACACAGAAAATCTTATATAATGAACATTGGGACGACTTCTGTTTGTTTTTTCTCCATCCCTCCACTGAAAGGTTACAATTTTGCTGATGAGAATCTAGCAAGCAATTCTAACAATGCTCATTCAAATCAGTTTAGTTACTTTTTTTAAAAAAAGTGGATGAAATTGATAAAACATAATAATTTGTTCTCACTATAATCAGTTTCAAAGTGGTGAACCATGAAGTCCTCAGGAAAGTAAAGAATCTGCTCAGATGCCACAGAAATACTGGTAGATATTTTGTACCCAATGCATTACAGCCTCCAATATATTCTATATATATTTTTTTAGAAAGCTTTACAGCTTCAAGAAATAAACATTAGGAGATTTTTTCAAATTTTTCTTATTTCACTTGAGTTACTTATTTCCCAATAACTGTTAATGTAATTTATGTAATTTTCTTCAATGTTTTTTTCAGTTGTTTACCATGTGTTTTGGAGATTTTCAAAATAAAACAGTTACACACGTTTTAAATACAATGCAGTTATCGGACTTTCATGTTTCCACATCATCTATTAAATTCACTATATATATACATATATATATATATACATATATATATATATACATATATATATATACACATATATATATATACACATATATATATATACACATATATATATATACACATATATATATATATACATATATATATATACATATATATATATACATATATATATATACATATATATATATATATATATACATATATATATATATATACACATCATGTGTATATATATTTTACACACCCACACTAACAAACAAACATCTACATATTCTTCTCTAAAATAAAATTTGTGAATCATCTATTAGAAATTCAAACATATCTATGATTTTTTTCATGGATAATAACTAAAAAAGCCTAGGTTTCTAGACAAGAAAGTAGTCCATCAGATAGCCTTGTTCCAATTGAGGCTAGTTGTCAAATGTGAACTAGTTTTCGAAGGCCAACAACAAGAGACATTGGTAGACCAGGTCAGACCAAGTGATTTAAAAACCAGTCTAGAAATAATCAATGCAGATGTCTCTTTTGTTGAAGTCGCTCAAAACCTTCTAAAGAGAGAGATGATGGCTGGACAGTTGTCTAGTCAAACTGTTATAGGTGTTCAGTTGGACAAGATAAAATAATAGCAGTAGGAAGAGTGGTAAAACTAGAAAGCATTCAGAGAGAGTGCATACCCCTACCAATCCCGTTGCAACTAAACTCTCAATGACTGTTTATATACTAAGATGCAAGGGAAATAACTGAAAAATTTCCTGGATCCACTGGAAAATCTAATCAGTTCTTCTCAAGACAATGGTCCTTCTTTCAACAAAATGTTGTTGAAATTCATGAAGAACTTTTGGAGATAATGTGTGGATAAACAGGAATGAATACATGAATGTCTGAAAAATGAAAAATATCTTTCATCCAATAATAAAAATTTTGAATTTTCTTAAAATACTGTGTTCACTCTGAATTTCAATCAATTCTTCCTCACCCTGTATTCTGAGAAAATCCCTTTGAAATTGAGAACCTTTGGAGGTATTGTGTGGACAGATAAACGTGCATACATATACATCTTCAAACTATATGGAAAGAGATAAAGAAAAATAATATACAGGAAAAGATAAGCTGATAGCGACCAAAAACCATTCGAAGTTAGCAAACCTTATTTGGGATGCCACTTGCATTGATTGCAAACCGCAACTTGATTTTGTCGGTCATTCAGCCAGGTAATGTTGCTCGACAGACCGAGGAGCGGAAAATGGCCAAGTATCACTAACTGACCGGCAGGTACAAATTTGTACCAGTTGTGGTCAAGATGTCAGGTGTGATTGGTCAAAAAGCATTGAGGCTCATCCGCCAAATAGGTTCAAAAGCCTCCCAATATCATGATGACTCACGAGAGACTGCCTGGCTCTCCCAGTCGATGGCGATCATCCGAGGCAAACGTTCTCCATAGTGAGAGCAGGAGTAGACAAGGTTGACCTTGAAATAAAAAGGTCAGAGTTTGTTCAGATTATACTGAGAAGATGACCAGTCCAGAAAGTTGCTTGGACCACACTCAAATAGGAAATGTACATTCATTTCAAGTGTGCCATTTTTTTTCTTCTTTCTTGTTCTTTCTATAAAACTGAAGATTCCACTAGCGGGAGAAAAGAAAAGAAATTAAAAAAAAAAAAGTACCTAAAACAGTTGGATCAATATGCCGATGAAAAACATTGCAGTTCACTAAACTTGAAAATATTCCTTATTGCTGAATGGTTTGAATCCAAAATAGCAAGAACACCTTCAATTTAGATGAAAACTTCAGACACAAATTAGCTGTTTATATGGAAATACCTCAAGAACTGGCTGGGTAGCCTTGATGTAACTTGGCAACCAATCAGAAGGCACTTTACTGAACATGTATAAACACTCTCCCATGGGCTTACACAGTCGGCAGTGAGACACAATTGAGTGAGCTTGTGTACTGTTGATTGTCGCATTCACATGCAAGGCTTTTTTTGGCAAAACCACATCACCGAGGTTTGTCAGCTCCTCATCAGTTCAGATTTGGCTCTCTGCAACTTGTGGCTTTTTCCAAAGAATTCCAGGCCATGGATGTAAAGAGACAAGACCACTTAAGAGGAGTTCAAAGACTTATGAGTGGAAAGGAGGTTGGGATAAGTGTGTGAGGTTCCAAGGGGAGTACTTTGAAGGGACTTGGGGAGTACTTTGAAGGGAAGTAGGCTATTTTTTTCATTACCATCAAATAGCTGGATATTTTCCAGGTAGATCCCTCATTGCTAAGACAATGTAAAAGGAAATAAATTTTATATTCTTAGAGTATTCTGAAAACTATTTGGTAAGTCAGACAAGATATGGAATAAATTACAAGCCAAATTAGTCATCGTCGTTGGCAAATCTCATTTCCAAGTATTTTGATTCTTCTTGAGATGAGGAAAGATCAGCAAGAAGTGCCCAGGGTATGGATTTGTTTAAAATGGATTCTGACTTGCAAAGGAGTGACCCACACAGTATCAAAACCATCCTCTGCAGCACCTAGATGATGAGACTGCAATGGACTGCCGCTGACTAGGGCGCAATCTAGAGTAGCACCTTTTTAGTCAGTCTGTGTAGCATCGTATTTCTTCTTTGCAGCCATTGGGAATCATAGCGTTAATCATTCCTGTCTTGGCATTGGGCAAGCTAAATTGGTAATACACTTCCGAACACCAATTTTCTAAGGTTATGGTCATTCAAAGAACAACAAAAGATATTAGAACAGGGACTGGTTGCTGCAGGTTCAAACTCCACTCAAAACTTCTATTACGACTGAAGATGATTACAACTTCTGTATTGTGTGTATATATATATATATATATATAAGTAAAAAATTATAAAAACATTTTTCTTGTATAAATGTATTTATTTATTAGAAAAAAATAAGCCTGTATGTATTTGTAGATAAATCTTTTTCATATCTAAGACCTGTTCAATTTAGCTCAATCAGTAAGACAGCCTCCGGGTAAATAATTGGTAGTGAGTTCTAATCACAGCAAGGCAATATGGATTTTACATATCAGTTTACACCTCTCATGTTGATGAGAGTTGTTCTCATTATGGTAGGAAAACTTCAGACTTAGTAGAAATTTGTCTATTATACTAACATGTGTCTACCACTACGGCTGCTAATGTAGCTACTATTACTCTAATAGCTAGTGTGCAGTTGAGAGTGTGATTACTTAAGTGAATTCCTTCATACTGAAACTATTGACTTTCTTGTAGTGTAAATTGTAAAGGTTTGCTTGACTATTCTCTGTTGTAAGCTTTACACTATAAAAAAGTCACCAATCTCAATATAATAGAATTCAATCAACTAAGTAACCACAATGTCAAAGCTTTGCTCAGAGTCAGATTTTCTAGACAGCAGGTAAACCCTAAGAAGAAAAGAAAAACCTTAATTAATGTTAATACAAGCAGAAAAATATATCCTTGGTTTTCACCTTCGAGCTCAAAACTGGTATATATTAAATAGTCAAGGTTTGTTTGCATTGTGAGAACTCGATTGATTCACTCATTTGTAGAAGAGGGTCATGTTTCAGTGCCAGAGATTTTTACCATTTATTTGAAAAAAACTGATGTACCCATATGGTAAAAAAAAAGAGAAGAAAAAAAAAAAAAAAAAAAAAAAAAAAAGAGAGAAAGTTTTATTTCGACTGTTTGGTTTTTGAATTCTACCCAATAAAGCCTGTATTCATTGTGATATATTGTACGCTTTCCACACAGTGTACAATCTGACATACTTAATGCTTGAAATTTCAACACTGTAATCAGCATACCCTTAACCCCTAGGTAAGGCTGCTTAAGTCCATGTCGGAGTTCAAATCATGGCACTTACACTTGATTTTATATATCAGTTTCCTTCAGTAAGAGAAAACAAATAACAAATTAACAAAAATGTACAAGTGATTATAATGCATTTGATTAATCACTGAAAAATGATTCTAGTTCTTTGCTATCTTATTCATAATTAATGCAAGTCATTAAAAAAAGAAAAAAAAAAAAAATATATATATATATATATATATATATATATATATATATATATATATATATATATATATATATACACACACACACATGATGAACATCTCACCCTGTAGCAAACAGTAAGGATATCGTTTGTAAGCAAACATAGCTTTGTAATAGTATCAGGTTTATTTTGGAAGTAATAGACATGTTGTTCAAAAGAGTTCACAACTGTTGGTGTCATTATAGGTGCGGCTGAGCAAACTACCAGACCAAGAGTTAATCTTAGCAACTTTAGTCAGACACATCATACTATCAATTTTAGTATGAGTTGATAGAGAGAAGAAAGAAGGAAGGACAAATTTGGTCATAAAAATACCTCGAGCATCAGTTTTGTAACTTTTAAAGATCCGATGTTTGTTAACGATGGTATTTTTAATACAAATGACTTTTCTGCTAAGTGATCTGAAGGGGGGGAGGGGGGAAATAATGTTCACTAATTCATTAGGGACAATGAAGAGTCAGGAGTAGAAAATGTTCTCTTAGATTCTGTGATGAAGAATTATACGTTTTTTGGCTTATGCTTTCTGATTATAATTAATTCTTTTGATGTCTTTCACCCTTTCTCATCCCCACCCTCCCTTGCAATGTAATCAACAAGAAACAAAAGGGGGTTCTAATGCTTGAACACAATCAAAAGGAACTCTACCTTCACTAAAACTGTCGTTCATTCATTACACATTGTCTTATCTGAAACCCTTGGAACCAGACACTTTTTGGAATTCAGAATTTTTTTGAGCACCGAGACACAACTGTGTGACGTGGGTTGTGCCACAGATATCTTAAAATAAAAACAAGGCCTGGTAGAGCGCAAAGGAATTTAATGAGATTGAATGTTGGGTATGTCGGGTCATGTTTGGTGTCGAACGCAAGCTCAAGCTCTGGTGTTAAGACAACATCAATGGCAAAAATGTTTGGTTTGGAGAACTTTTCAGTTTTCAGATAATAATAGTGTACCTGAATTATGAAATCATCCGTTTTCCTATGAAAACCTGTGACAACATACAACAGGACCAACATGAAGAATAAATAAAACTCTTCATGTAAAGGGAAGGAAACAAAAAAGGTCTAATTGGTCACTCAATAGTAAGTGTTGGAAGTATGTCGTACTTGGGGTGATCAATGAAAAAATTGAAAATGAGACAATAAATAAATAACCTATCTCACATGGGTTAGAATCATTGAGATATCAAAATCTTCAATGAACAAGCATGAATGCAGCCAGACACATACTAAGGTTCTTAATTTAGAATAAACTTACATAGTAAATTGAAATACCCACTAAAACCTTTGAATTTTCAGCCCTTTAGCTCCATTGGTTCAGCCCACTTGAAAACCAAAGAAACCTATGTTGATGGTTTTGGTTGATTGTTGACAAATGCCGACCTAATAAATGCAGAAAACCCAAGTAACATTTTCTTTCGATCACATCCATTAAGAACCAAAAATCTTTCTCTTATGGATGGGATGAAGTCATAGGATTTATATAAAGAAAAAAAAAGAAAAAAAAGACTTCCATCAAAATCCATTTCCTTCATTTCCCCTAAATGCTATAGAAAGTGGCTTAAAATTTTGAGCTCCCCCCACCCCAACACCAATGTATTAAAGCTCTTCAATTTGGCAGAGGGCTGCAATACAACTGCATTTCTAGAAGTTATATTGACTGTGCAAGGAAATCAACCCTTTTCCTCAGATACAATCTTCTCTCAGATGGAGAGAGAGAGAGAGAGAGAGAAAAAAAAGTCAATCAAAAGAGAAGAGGAAAAAGCCAACTTTCTGAGTGAATATAAAGAGGGGGGAGGAGGGACTAATAATGTTAACAGCCTTTGCTCATCTGGTAAACAAGTGGCTCCTTTAATTAAACTAGCTGAAGTACCAATCTACATTGGGTCGAATATTTAAGGAGTGAAAAAAGATTTGGAAAAAAAAAAAAAAAAAATACCATTTGAATATGCAGAATTGCTCGAATTGGTATGCGTACCCAATTTTTTTTTTTCAAAAAATCAAAAAAAATTTTCACTTTGAAACCCTCCTTTATATCTTTTGAGTATGCATGACAAATTTTTTTTGTATTTAATGGATACACCATTGTAAGACCAATTGTTCATTCCCACCCACCAGCCCATAATAACATTGGGTACTCATAAAAATCAGTCACATTGGCTGTGACAGAGGAAAATTATTTTAAGGAGCTTGAGGTGCAGAGTGGCCTAACTGTTACTGGCACGGATAATGGAATTGGAGGACAGATTTCAAATTTCAACTGAGATTGCTCATGTTCCATTAGCACTAATGCCCCTGGGCATAACATGAATCCACACCTCCCTTCAGCTGTGGGTAAATAGCAGGTCAACTGGAGCTCTCTAACCCTTTCACCCAAGCCAGAAATCAAAGTGAAGAGCGTACAGGAGGACGAGGATCATTGGATTGAACTGCTGGGAACACGATGATACCCCCCCCCAAAAAAAAACAAAACATTAGCCTCCCTGCATGCAAGGATTCTCATCTAGGATCAGCAATCCAAAACATAAAAAAAAATCATACATTAACTCAAATAAGACCAAAATGTTTCTTGGAAGCAATCGTAGAAGCCATCATAGTACATAGGATCCATACCATTGTCATTGACAAAAATCTACAAAAACATCCGCCTAGAATAATTACGCGAAACGCTCTGCCTGAGAGGTTACCCTACATCTTTAATGAACAAAGGATGATAAGGTCTGTCCGTGTGTGTATGCAGGGAGGTTGACGTCTGACCTCACATTCCCTCTATTGCATTCACGGCAGTTAAAAAAAATGACCCTCATTCTTCATGTACTCTTCATTTTCCTCGCTTGAATTTCTGGCTGGGATGGCGGGAATACTGCTGTAAGACAGTCCATCTAGGAGAGGGTTACTGACAAAAAAAATAAACCCTACCAATTAGCAATTGCAATAGTTGGTCCCAAGTCCAAGTAAAGGAGGAGGATTAATGTGGAGCTACCAACTCCTCAATTAATTAAAAAAAAACAAAACAAAAAACAAAACCAACTCTCTCCGAGTGGTTGCTCCACAGGGAATCCAAAGGAATAAGCAAACTAGCTGAGGAAGTGGGGGTGAAAGCAGGAATACAGAGGTGTAACTAAGGACTAGGGGGGGAATTTGGCTCTTTGGGGGACTCTTTCCAGCATTCAGTGAGATTTGTCAATAGAAATGTAGTAGGTGAGCTACTATTTATAAAAAGCCTTTGGGGTCCCTCTACTGGGAGCCAAGTGGGCGTTTTTCAAATAGCCTGCCACCCCTGCTCAGCTGCAAATTAAAAAAAAAAAAAAAAAGGTATTAAAAGGGTTCCTTGTGCATTTATAGATATTCTCAATTACCAAAAAGCCAGTGTTCAAAAGACTTGGAAATGCTGAGTAGGGTTTTAAATAGCATCAATAAATAAAAGATTTGAATTTATAGGAAAAGACTTTTTTCAGTAAGTGACGTATTGAAAACCTTTAAATATTTGCTGCTTTCTTTCCCCTAATGGAAATGACTGAGTACAGACCTGGCGAATTCCTGAGGATTTGTTGACTGAAACACTGAACCTTTATTTCCATTTAGAAGGGCTGAACAATTCAAATCTAAGATTTTTTTTTTCTTTTAATCAATTCACTGATAGTATCTAAAAATATTCCGTTAAGTGTCAACCCTAGGAGGGAGCCTTCAGCAAATTAGATGAAATGCCTCTCACCTCATTGAAAAAAGAAATAAATGAAAAAGCATGTCATACTGGGAGAATAATGACTAAAATTTTGATGATTGCATTTTCTGTGCTGCAGACATTTTTTGAGCTACACAAATTTTGAGCTCAGAAAGCTTTTGGGAAATTTTTTCTTTAACTACCAAACCAATCTACAATATTAGTAAAAGTAGTTCCCTTTCATAATACAGGTATTAGGGTCCAAGAAAGACAACTGATGTGTGCAAATAACTGCAAGTCATTCATGAGTGCCAAGACATGTTCACTGGTAAATGGTGTTGTTGTTTTCATAATAAGGAAAACAAACAAACAAACAAAAAAAAAACAAAGAAATTATGTGTAAAACACCATGTAATTATATGTTAATTGATTGCAAACTGACGTAATTCATATTAATCAGTCTATCAATGAAATTGTATTCAGTTTTCTATATGAGTGGGCGATCATATCGGTAAAAATGTTGTGGACCATCCCACACCCAGCTTACACAGTGAACCTTTCTATTTCAAACCATGCTATATCAAGGGATTTTAAGGTTTTACTTCTTTTTAATATTTTTTTCCTCTTCAGATTAAGCATAATGCTCATACAATAATATTTTTTAAGGTAATATCACTACTACTAATACAAGTGTACATAGAAACAATAACAAATATGGCACCGAGTAATGAGAGGAATGAGTCAATATGGTTAAATTTGATTAGCTGTAAGGTTCTCTTAACCCAAGTGGCAGAGCAGTTGGTTTGGATAACCATCCATCCAGGGGTAAAAAGGGTTGTGAGTTTCAATCTCACATAGAGCTCATCTCTCATTTCCCATCTACCCTTTTTACTAATGGCCGTAGACGGAGGGTCCAAGTAGTTGAGATGAAAAGTAGCTAAAACCGAGATGGAAGAAATACTAGTCAAAGAAATTAATGTCCAATCTAAAATATATCCTCATGTTGTCAAGTTCCTTTACTCTATCTGGGTTTGAGCAATAATTACAGAACGCTGGCCATTCATTCAATAGTAACTGTCATGTGACCAATGTCTTTTGGCAGCATGCTGTGGGGGGGGGGAATAATTAGAAAATTGAAAAGGGACAATCAATGAATAAGTAACTTCTCTCACCTTTTGTTGGGTGGTGATCACTAAAAAAGTTGGTTTCTTAAAAAATTGGGTGAATGCTGCCGGATATCAATTAAGGAATCAATTTAGCATAAAGTTATATTGTAAATTGAACACCCACTAAAAACCTATCAGGAGAGATTTTTTTTTTTTTAGATATAATAAGGAGTAAACATTGGAAATTTCAGCCCTCTAGCTCTATTGGTGCAGTCTGTACATGCAATACATACTTAGATAGCCAGTCAGATTAACTTGATAACTGAAGAAACCCACGTTGATGGTGTTGGTTGACAGTCTCTAATGACCTTTCCAAAAGCCTATTCTTTCAAGAAAGCATAGGAGGGTGAAATTTACATATGCATAAATTTCATGCGGCAATATTAGTCACACTGCAACACTATGCTCAGAGACAAGTGCATCATGCGCTAGTATCATTCAAGCATCCATTCCTTTGTGTTCTGTTAGCTATGTTGTTTTCCAATGAGACTAATTGTTAACATAATGAAACCAATACAAACCAGCATCCAGGTTGAATGGATTGACTTTCAACATCCATTACAAAGCTAAAATGTGTGTGTAATTAGCGTATTTTTGTAATTTGTGTCTTTACAAAAGATTTTAGATTTAAAATAGTTTAAATATAAGTCGTCGAAAAGATGGTTGCATTCTTTTTTAAACATCTTCTACTCATCACAATGAGGTATAGTAAAAAAAAATATTTAAAAATGAGATAGCAAGAGGGAGAGAAAAAACTGATTGTATCTTTATGATAAAATCAATAGCAAGTCAATTTATAGAATACCTTAAATGGAATGTGTTTTCTCAATGCACCTTTTTAGCAAAGTAATCCCTCCCCACGTGTGTTCTTTGCCTGCAGGGGAGCTGCTTCTTGGTTGCCATAAATAGGAACTTTCTTTTATTCAACATCAGGCATTTTGACTGGGCTGAAAATTCTTATGAATTTTTTTACAACTTATGAAAATACTCAACAAAAACATACAAACACAAAAACACACACACATAAAATTAATGTGTACCAAAGTATCAAAATTGAGATAGAAAGTTTTTCTCTTGATTTGGAGAATTATTTTCCACACTATCCGAAAAGTTCCATTCTTCAATTACTATAATAAAGAACAGAATGACTTGTTTGTTTGTTAATGTCAGTGGCAATAAATTCTCCAACTTTGGGGTAACAATTTTTGCAGATGAAAATATCTCCTAGCCACCATCTAAAACAGTGTCCTCTCCCACAGAAATTGATTCATAGAAATTCAAATATATCCGAATACTTTTTCACCATGAATAACTACTTGAAAATAAATGAAATAGATTTGTAAGATACTTTTTTTAATTATTTTCCTTTATCTTCATTTTTTCAGAGGCCTTCACTCTATGGCAGTGAATAAAGAACTGATCCCCAAGGAGGAACAAGCACATCCCTTTTGCTACAGGGAAGCTTCATCAAATGAACCAGCTGCTCAGCCATCTGTTCTCTATTTCCTATCTGCGCTATTTGCTCACTGCCGATCAGAGTTGAAAGCCGGGATGGAGAACAACAAGGAAAATGAAGATGGAGAATAGTTGTCAATGAAGAATAATAGGTTTTCATTGCTTCATCCAATAACTAGAAAGTACTCAGAGTGCATACCAACGCCATACTCTACATAAATCAAAAACAAATTCCTGGATCCATCCCAAAATTCAATCACTTCAGCTGGGCTCATCCGTCTACAATTTCATTGTAATTCATTGAAAACTTAAGATATGGTCAGAAATAAAGGAATATAGAATTATTAAAAAAACAAAAAAAAAACAGATCAATGTCTCTCAATAACAAATCCCTGAATCTGTCATAAATTTAATCACTTCTTCCTTAACCCTCCCACAGAATTAATTGAAGACTTTTGGAGATATCATGTGGACAGGAAGACAGAACCAAATATGTATACCTCTCCAACTCTATTGGCAGAGGTGAAAATAGAATAAAAAGAGAATTATATATATTTTCAGCATTTTATAAGAAGGGAATTGTTCATATAGCATCTTGTAACTAAATTCAAAATTAAAACAATTCTAGTCTGTAAACAAATTCTGTTTAATATTATGCTGTGTAAATAATCTGAACACATTTTGGATTTTATAATCGAAACAAATTCTGAATTTTCCAACATAAATTTTGAATTTCCATAACGTTAAATTTTTTCTAAAAAGATAAATTTGATACTTTGAAAAAACTTTCTAGTAAACTATTACAGTAAAAGTCATAGATAAATTAAAATTGTTCCCTGCACTAAAAAAAATGTATTGTGACACACTTAAACTGACAGTGTTGGTTAAATTGAGAACAATCTACCCCACAATGGATTGAATAAAGGGTACGGTTCCCAGAAGGTTATTGACTACAGAAGGCTGGAAAGTACAAGAGCCAAAACATTGTGATCATAACAACAAAGACAATGACGGTAGTGCGAATAAATCAATGCATAAAAAAATCTGAATGTCTAGGAATTCAATTCAAGGTCTAACCACACAATGCAAAGCTTACAATAGAGATCATGCAAGACATCAATAGGGATAATAAAATAATCCCTTTGTCAGTGACCAACACAGTGATACTGAACAGGGGGTGCACATCCCCATCAAGGGGACAATTTGAATATCACGGGGGACGGGGGGGGGGGGCAATTGGAATGCGGGTATGAAAAGCTTTCCATGACACAAATCTTAGCCATGCTGAGGCTCAACTGATCAATTCCTAATTATACAATACTATTAATTCCTAATTATACAATACTATTAATTACTAATTTTACTATAGATTCCACAGTAACTAATGCTCAATTCATCAACTTGATCTATAACATGATCTATAAAAGCAATGTGGTAATTGGGTTTTCACTTAATCACAAACAATAAAGACAAGTTTGGTTAGTCAATAGAAACTGTCATAAGACCAATGTGTTTTTAGCAGCATGCCATGTTGGGAGTGGTCTATTAAAAAATTACAAAAAGGGGTGATCAATGAATAAGTTACTTTTCTTGTCTTTTGCTGTGTAATAATCACTAAAAAAATCTGAATTTCCAAGCATGAATACAGCCTGACACAGACTAAGGAACCAATTTAGCATTTACGTACATTATAGATTGATTGCCTCATCAAAAACTTGGGGGAGGGTGCTACCTGCACGCGAGACACATATGTAATAGGCCAGCTTGAAAACAGAAGAAACCTACGTTGACAGTTTTTGATAGTTTCTAATTACAAACATTTTTAGTAAGTTTATATATCATTTTTTTTTTTTCCCAAAAATTTTTTTCATTACAAAGAATCTGCCAAATGATATATAATTAATTTTTTTTTTATAGTAAGGGGAGGGGACATCAAATTTTTGGATCTGCTGGGGTCGGGTATGGAGGCAAATAGGTAAAGCACCAGTGGGCTAATGCAACTTGTTTTGTCTACCACCAGCCAATTGTCTGAGAAGCAATGACAACTATCTAAAGAGCTGGTAGTTATCATGCAATGCCTTTTGTCATCTGGCCTCCTCAGCTACTAAACAACAAGTAGTAATCAGCTGTTGGATAGTAGCAAGACATCAGCTGGCTATTTTGTGGAACCAGTATAGACTGACTCTGGTTAGGCCAAGAGATCTATGTACAAATATCTCCAACAGCCAGACAGTCATTATCATCAGACGGACATACATGCATATGATTTGAAAAACAAGGCAAGAGGATTGAAATACTTTTCACCAAATAACATTAATTCTATTCAGGGCAATTTTTACTATGCTAGTTGTTTACGCAACTCAGGATATCATAGGTAGGATTTAATGAAGAAATGTTTGAACCCTTTTTTCCACTTGTGATAATATACCAAGTGATATAGCAAATTCTGGCAGGGAAGACTACATTTACAGATATTTCCCTACCTACAGCTCAATGGTTAGCCTACCGATTTGACAAATCAGCACTTTGTCTGGAAATTTGATAGCTTTGTGCTAAATTCTTTGTGATAAGAAACGAACCTTAAAGTAATGAGGACGCTCCTCTTCTGATGTCAGCAAATAGATCAGTTAAGGATGATAGATCCAAGTTTTGTTTGGACAATCCAAATCTCTTCTTCCCATCCTTCATGTAGTCAACACAATGTTTCAGTCAATCCATTCTTCAGCCTTCATTGGGTGTACAGTTCAAGAGAAGAGGGAAACCTTTCTCCAAGCAAAGAAACAAACCATTTTCAACAGCATTAGGTACATGGACATAATCGTACAGCCAACTAAGCACCCTGGCAATTCAAAAACACATATTGTCAAAATGAAATCAGTACTAGCTCTGTTCATGCACTCAGCTGATATAAGCAGCTTCTTTCAACTTCCCCAATTATAGAAAATAAGGATGATAAAAGAATCTCTGAATCCAAAATAACAGTTCAGTTATATTTGCATCTATTTTATCTTTATTTCTTTGCAAGGTTGGCTATACCCCTTACTGAGAAAATTGAGGAAATTAGAAAAAAAAAAAAAAACCAGCTCAAAGTAGTTTTTAATTTGCTTATTGTATTTTTCAATTTGTTAGCAGTAATTTTTTACTTGCTCAACGAACAGGTATAGTATACCCTTTGGAAATTCTCCCATTTCCATACAATGATTAAGTTTATCTTCAGTCATTGTCTTCAAGATCAGAAGAACACAATCATGCCATGGAAAAGGAACTTCACAGGCCATATCAGTGATCCCAGTAGACCACGGCTTTTCAGTCTTTTAGCTAAGAGCAAAATGTAGTATCTCTTATCAGCTTAATACATGGGCTATTAAACTAATTAGCACGATGATAGTAGACTGGTCAATAACCCTAATCCCTTGCTTGTTGTTGGGTTGAAAATGTATTATTGAATCAGTATCTTCTTGAGTGCAGCTTAGGATTCTTAATCATAAATTTTCATAGTTTCTTCTTTGTTTTTCCTGAACATAACAACACACAACAAATCATTAAACATTAGAGACATATCAGATACCAAGTCAATAAGAAATACTACACTTTGCTCTTGGCCAAAAGAGGCCAAGAAGTCGCAGTCTATTGCAATTACTGATAGGGCCTAGTAGACCACATGCTATAGTAGCACTGACATTTCAAATGTATACAAAGCCAGCAGTCAATATCAAATTGTCTTGTGTGGGTGGTATTGGTCTTGTGGAGAAAAAAAAGGGGGAGGGAGAAAAAAAAAAAAAAAGAAGAAATCCTAGATTTTTGCAATTCTTGCTTGGCAGAAAGTCAGGGCATTTATGAACTTTAGTCGTACAATATCCAAGCTATAAATATCCAGCAGTTTGCTTGTTTTTTTTCAATTCATTGAGACTTCATGAATCTATGAGGCCAACAGAAAACTAATTACCAGACTTCAGAGAACATTCAAAAATGAAAGTGTTCCTAACAATCTGTTGTAATTAGGCTAATTGCACTAGAAATAAACGGGGCAGAGGGGGGCTACACACAGCCCCTATAAACAAGGAATCCAAAATCTGTACAACATTTTGACCAGCTACAGCTGAGAAAATAATTTGTGCTATATATATTGCTTGCACCAAGCAGAGTTTCAGTTTTAATAATTATAACTACTGATCATTTTGATAATCTTGTTATTATTTCAAGCAAAAATAATGAGATGCATATACATAAAATGAGCCATGACTGTCACATATAGTATCAGTAGCAGCCGTCAGCTCCTCCCAGTTCCTCCCTTCTTATTAAACTACCTGACATTCTTTTATCAAATGGTGTCTCATTGGGAATGTGAAATAGACACATACATACCACCAACACACCCATATCACATATTGCCAACATATGCAGACACACACGTCACATGTGTGTGTGCGTATTTTGCATTTTCAATGAAATGTTGTTCAATGAGAACTCGTGCCACCACGCATCTGAATGTCAGATTTGCCATTTCCAATTGCAGGAGTTAAGGAGGCAATTAAACCTAAATATGTCAAATAAACAGTAGGGGGAGGGGAGGGAGGTTGGGCATGGGGCTAGCAACTCCACCCTGTAAAACCTACCAACTTGCAACAGAAACCTGCAGCAGCAGCAACATCACCCCTCCACAGTGATTATCAGCTGGTGCGGTGTGGTTGCAGCCCTATGCTCCACAAGGATTTGACAGGAATTAACAAATACCAAAATGGCATATATAAACCTTGTTATAAATCTCAAATTGCTATTTATTCGTTTGATACAAATTTTTTGGAAATATTTTAGAAGAAGAAAATGAAGAGCAGGTCTGGTTAGTCACTCAATAGAAACTGTCACATGAACAATGCCTTTTGGCAGCATACCATGTTTGGGGTGATCTCACCTTTTGTTGAGCAGTGATCACAAAAATGCCTCAATGATGCTGGACACTAACTACGTGACCAATTCAGCACAAACTCCAATTGCAAATTAAAATCCCCCAAGGAAGGAGGACAAAAAAAAAAAAAAAAAAAAAAAAAGAGAGTTTTTCTAGACATAATAAGGAGTAAATGTTTATATTTTCAACTCTCTAGTCCTATTCGTGCAGCCTGTATGAGTCATACATACATAGCCAGCAAACAAGCAAGCCAGACCAATTTGAAAACTGGAGAAACAACTTTCAACAGTTTTTACTAAAAGGGAGAAAGATTTTTCCTACAGGCAATAAGCGAATGATAGCTGCTTAATATACAGGACATCCGATTTTACAAGTACAAAATGCAATAACAATGAGTAAAAAAGACTTACTCAAGATGTAAATACTCCTACCAAGCATAAGTAATAAAAAAGCAAGTTAAGTAGTAAGTAATGCCCTTATGTAGGCTATGGCTTCAGTCATCCCTGCTTGAGCTCCACGTACCACATTACTACTTACTTGGTTCCCATTTCTGATATGTGAAATGGACTTAAAGGCAACAAGTACCCAAAGTTGTACTATTCTATCAATAAGTGGGTGGAGAGACAAATCCATACTTTTCTCAAAGGCAGCAGCACAAAGTGAACGCAAACTATTCCAGCCTGAGTTTGAACTTGGTTTGTGGAGTCCATTCTAAGAGCTTCTATATGCTCAGCCATGCAATACCTCCAAAATAAATTTTAAAGAAATGCTATTTATACATTGTTGTACTCGTTGCAGATTTTACAAGTATGCACATGAACTGACCACAGAGGAAGGAATGTCTTGATGCTTGTTCATAAGCATCAATCTTCACGCCCAACAGGAGTGGGTAATAAATGCCTTCAAACTTTAAAAAGTTTATCCTGCCACCGTAGGTGATTCCATTCACTGGATAATAGCAACTGAATTTCACAGTAGTGCTGTCAATTTCAGTCATACATTAACAGTTACAGGCTTTCAAAGTAATTAAGTGCACAAGATCTTGGCACCCTTGAAAAAGAATGCCAAGTGCTTAAGTTTAACAGATTAGCTATAGAACAAAAAAAAGAAAAAAAAAAAAAAAAGAAAAAGAAAAAAGGACTGAGTTAACAATGATTGACCCAGCCACCCTCAACTCTACCTGTGCAATGGGTGGGGCACACTCTTGAATGACTCTTTTTTTAATCTTTTGTAAAAGTTCAAGAAAAGAGTCAAGTAACATTGGGTGTTAAGCTTCTAATGCAGATGTGTGACCCCCCCTCCTACCTGGATTAGGGAAGCAGGTCTTCTACTGAATAGATAATGAAGAATGAGGTTTGGGGGCTGACAAAGCCTTTTCTTTTCAGTGGAATCAGGTTGGCAAGCTTTCAGCAGGGAGAGTAGAATCGGAAAAAAGAAAAAAAAAGATCCTTCCCCCCCATTAATATCAGAAAGAATGGTCAACAACCATTGTATTGTCCTGATAGTCACCTATGGAGCTTAAACATGAAATAGGCCCCCAAAACAAAAACCATGAAATATGCACAGGAGAGATCACAAAACAGCATAGTATAATAGAGAACAAACAAGGGTCAGAGATGTAAAAACCATTAAAAAAGCTCAAACGTCAAGCTAAATTGAGAGAAAGCCAGAAAACTGCTAGATATCACGACTCAGTATGTGGATCCTTGAGATCATTTGTGAAATTGTGGTCAACGAAAACATAAGATGGTATCACAATTTAGACAAGTTCAGAAAATATAGGCATTGTGATGCCCTGGGGGTTTTTGGTGAAGATTTGTATCAAATAATGGACGATAAAAAGATGATGATGATGAAAGGGATGTTCACTACATGGAAAGCACAGCCACCGTCTTATTCTCTACCTAATATAAATTCACTGCATTCAATAGCTAAAGCTTTTAATGCAATAATCATTACTTCATTACGTGATTACTACCTCATTGTAAAATCATTTTGTTACTATTAGTTAAATTAGTTCATTGACAAGTTATATACTTATTTAACAAGTTTTTCCTAAATTTTCTTGCAGAGAATTAGTTATAGAAGTCTAGAGTATAAAAAATTAATTTGGATTTGTAGCCCAAAAAAACCATACTACAGGGATTTCCTTGTACTGCATCATCAGCAGGTCTTTTAAAAAGTGAACTCCCAAAACCCATTGGTTTCAAAAGTTAGAAAACCCGAGCACCCCCCTTCTATAAAGGGAATATTTTGGCAGACCTCTATTTCTAAAATTTAGTTTTTAATGAACTACAATAATAAGCGACTTCTGACCTTTAAAAATCATTATTTCAGATATAATTATATTTATTCAATCCTAATACACGTTACAGAACTGTAAAATAACTTTTTTTTGTGCTATGTATGTCGTTTCCCTGCCAATAGATTCATAATATCAGATTGCATATCAGTCATATTAATCCTCACATAATGTTCAACATTATGTTGAATTTGTTCATTTTTGATATACAGCAAATTGGAGAAAGCTCACCCAAAGAAGTAAGTCGTACAAAAAGAGTTCAGTTATCCTAATTTTAAATTCATACAATTATTTTCAACTGCAGACACCCGACCATTATCTTTTGGACACCCAGGGGTCAAACCACACAGGGACCGCAGACAACAATTAAAACCACTGTCATAGACCAATTAATTATCAGTCTGACAGTCTTCTAATATTTTCCAAATGCCAATAAATAACTGATTTCATGCAATCTGTTACAATTTTCAAAAGGCACCAATTACAGTTGACTGACTTCACAACCAATATCCCCCATTCATTTATTCCCAACCCCACTCCATGTACACTGGAGCAAACAAGGTTGTATTGAAATAATTGTATTTCTATTCAACCAACTATCAAAGGGATTTTTGTGAATTAAATATACTACATTTCAAAGATGGAATGAATTCACAAAGAATTATGTTACCATTAGAGTCATTGAATAAATGATTGAATGGTGTCTGTTCTTTCTCCACAGACAATGGAACATCCCTCTCCAGGGCACATGCCTGGGAGAAGCATAAGGAGATCCTCACCTACACGGTTGTCAGAATACCCCTCTCAGCCTTGCTGATATAATCAGGAGAAATATAGAGCATTAAATCTGGCTGTGGCATAAGCTTGGCTGCAAGAAGGACATCAAATTGGGCGTCAAACCATCTTGAGGGGGTCTACTCCCTGGTTTTGGGAATCAGAGTTGTCCTTCTCCTAGACTGGTTACCTTCCCAAGGCTAGAGAGCCCAATCTGCTCTGTTTTTTTTAAATCATAACTGGGAGGAGAAGATATGGATCCATGCCTTCTCCGAGGGTAACAGTGTGAAGTGAACATAAACAGCCCTAACCAGAATTTAAACTCGGGTCACCAATCCTATTGTTCGCACCATTAATGACTGTACCAATCACACCTCCACTAAAAACATTAGTAAGACCTATTTCAAGAGTATTGAGTGATGATAAGCCCAATGACTAGTGTCAAGTCCTTATGATCAACAAGGGGAACAGAATATAACAAAGGGAGGGAGGGGGGACATCTTGAGACTGAGTGTCATTGTTTAGGGGTATTGCTTCCTTCCAGTCCCTTGGATAAATAAAAAAGCAGTATTTCAGCTGTTTTTCTAGTCTATTTTCTGCCCTGCAATTTACCCAGAACTGTAGGGAGAAGTGAGTTCATGCCTTTCCCAAGGGTTATAATGCTCAAGCTTGGTTCGCTGTTTTCTTTGCCAGTGTATAAGGAAGCGCCTGTTTCTTAAGAGACACTCGCAGAGATAAAGTTTCCTATGTGCGTATATCAGCTTAGTAATTCTCAAAATTCTCAAGTCCAGTCAAGACCAGGACTTCATACATACGTTTTTTTAATGACCATTCCCTTGGCAGCTTACAGTATACTCAACTAGCTGCTGAGTCCACAGGAAACTTTGTCCTGATGAAGAGTTTTCCATACTCTTGACTCATACCAGGAATTGAACCAGGAACATTCTGCGTGTGAGGCTAATGTGCTAACCATTACACTGAGAGATAGCAAATAGCAGAGACAGACAACAAAGAAAGATTCTGATTCGTTAGAAACCTTGCAGTCGTTAATAAATATATTTATAAGAAAATATCAGTTTACAGATTGTTTTTTTTTTTTTGAATCCTCAGAGGATTACCAAGGTCTGCTTGAATGAAGGGTGGAGTCCTGATAAAAAAGAGAGGGGTGGTGAATGAGCAATAGAACCAGCAGGGGTAAAAAGAGGAAGTGCTCAATACAATAGAGAGATGACCTGAGCATACACTAGGGAATTATGGAAAGGTTTTTTTCAACACAATAACCATCTTATTATAATTCACTAAAAGTCTGTCAGGCCATCTGTCGATCCATATGTGACAGCTTGCCGCAGAAACCATACAACATAACCCCATGAAATTTTCCAGTACTAATACCCTGGAGTTTTTAGTGAATGAGTTTTAGAAAATATTTGGGGGAGGGAAGACAATTTACATTGTGAGTTCATGTCAAAATGGACACATTTTTGGTGCCTGCATTTTCAACAGAATTTACTGGGAGCTGATGGAAAAAAAAAATGCTTAATCGTAGAGCAAGTGAGAACTTTATATTGTTCATAAAGAGGAGAGGAGAGTAAGAAAGGGATATCTGTTCTATCCAACAAACAGTGTGTACTTTGGTATTGTTCATAGGGAGGGGCTGAGGGTAAGAGGAAGAATGACCGTTTATTTTCTGTTAAATGGTGTTTATATACATTAAACATTTTTCCAAATTGAAGGAAAAAAAAAAAAAAAAGAATCACTCCTAAAAAATCAGAAATATCACTTAATAAACAAATTGAATTAAACATTATCTGTTTTCCTTCATACAGCAATTTACCCCACCCGTTAGGGCATATATTCAGTCCAGTTCTTTTAAACTAATAGTAGCCTATGGAAAAATCACTTCTGCGATGAAGGTAACAACAAAGAGATCCTGCAACACAAAAAGATGAATATATAATGCTAAGTAAACATCTTAGACATTTTATTTTTAAATATAGCTTGCTAGTCTAATATTCAACAATGGGTGATTAGGTCAAAAAGAATCCACTATGCTTGACTGTACTGTTGTGGGTAGGGTTATCATTCTCCTACAGCTTGAAATGAAAATTGAATCTATAGAACTTCAATTATGTTTTCATTGCAATTTTTCTTGCAGTTCTTACGAGACGGATGATGAAAATTTTTTAGTTTTTTTTATAAAATCATTTTTGTTTTATGACAATCCCATTTATTTAATGCAATTTTGATCACAGTACATGGCAGGCTAGAAGACAAATGGTTTACAAGGATATTTGGAGGACTATCACTAGCTACAAATCATCCAAGCCACAAAACTGTTCATATCGAGCTTCTGTAGACAGATCCCTAGTCACAATACCAGTGTATTAGATACAGTTAGATATTTGCATGTTTTTTGTTTGTTTTTTTTTTTCAATAAAATTGAATGACAAATTTATCTACCAATATATGAGAGAAGCCACCTAAACATGGACATGACCCACCAAATTTGGCATGTATACTCAATGGACTAAGGGGAAGATTTCAATGTAAAGACTTTGAATTTTTAGAATGATAAATAATATTGAGTGGGCTGTTCTCCTGCCAACATCAATAATAATGATCTAATTTCTACCTATAGATCTATAGAACTGACATATCTTTTGTAAAATCCCCCCCTCAAAAATATTGAAATTAAAGATGATCAAAGAGTTCATAACAGTGGTGATTTTAAAATAAGGCATGATTCAATAAATACCAAGTTTAAATCCATGATCTCTCCTTATAGAGACCAATGATGCCATTTAGGGCTTCCTGGCTTCATTTTTCTACCATAACAAGAACAACTATCCTCAGCCTATGCAGGGGAGTGAACTCTTCACTGTTACGTTGAAACCAAACCAATATATAAAACAAACATTTCTCTCAAATGTGATTTGGAATCGGGACTAAGCGATGAAGAGGCAGCTCTCTTACTGACAAGTCTTATGTATCTATGGAAAAATTCATGTTAGAAATATGCAAGAGCTTATTCCTTTCTGATAAATGAATACATTAATACTAAAAATATTTTTTAATCATTTTTCTATTGATATATACACTACATAAGATGCAATCATCATCTTCAATCAGAATAGAAGTTGAAGTGAAGTTAAACTCTGCAGCAGCCAGGCTTATTTCAAATAGTATCGCTTCCAACTTGAAGAATAGTCAGTAACATACAAAATTCTGTTTGTGCAACTGAATCTCTTCACCTAATCTTTGACGTTGTTGGGGTCAGTTAATGCCGAGTGGTCCATAGCAGTGTCCTCTCTGAACCTGACATAGCAAATCTTGAGGCAGAGAAACATCATCATCCATTGTACAGCTACCAAAAAACATGATTATTGGACATTGACCTGTACCATAAATTAGGATTCAAATAAATGTAATCCATCTAGAATGAATATGATTTTTCAAAGGTCAAAAATAGTTTATTATTGATTTTAGTCAAAAAAACTAAATGCTAGAAATAGAAGTCAGCCAGAACATTTCCTTTACAGAAGAGCTCCTTGATTATTCTAAGTTTTGAAACTACTGAGGTGTTTAATCTGAAAAGACAGACATCTTTTTTTCTATAGCCACTTATGGTGAAGAAAAAAGTGGCCAGTAATATACCAACTGGTAGGCAGTAAGGTTACGTCTGTACCTAATGCAACTGAAATAGATATGGTTGGTATATATCTTTTTTCTTGGCCATAATTGACAATAGAAAAAAAGGTTTGTCTCTTTTATCTAATTATATACCTGAGGATGGTGGAAATATGGGTCTGCCAGAATGTTGTATTAACAAGATCAAGGATTAAAGACAACACAGCATTGTCTGAACAAAATTTGTAATATTTTATACTGATTTTCTTCCATTCATTCATTTCCAAGGTCTTTTAAAGCATTACTGCATACTTGAACAGAAATATTTGGTCCTCAGCAGACCAAATCATACCAAAGATTTTGAAATGGTACTCAATGCCTCTCAGCTAAGCACGAGAACTAGGATTGAGGAACCTCTTCCCAAAAGGATGAGTGATTATAGCAAAATCACAGTCTTTATGAGATCACCAAAGTTAAGCAAGATTGAGCTTCGTCAGTACCTAGATGGGTGACTATTGAGGAGTACAAGGCAGGATGAATAGAATGAAACTTCAAATTGCCCAAGTGCACCTAACCCCTATGACACCTTTGATGAGGGTAAAAGCGGAGAATGGTGATATATATATACTGCAAAATTGAACTAAAATGTCACAATGGATGAAATGACAAAGTTACTTAACAGTAAGTTGACTGATCCACAATCCTGTTGTCTGGGCAGTTGATATTCTTGCTCAAAAAGCAAGGAAAACAACTGAGAAGTTCAAAACCAAAACAAGCCAGAACCTCATTCTCAAAAAAAAAAAAAAAAAGAAAAAAAAAGTAAATCTGTGAAATAATAAAGCTTTGAATGATAAGCATAAACTTATTTGATAATGGATAGCATGATTTTCTTGTTTCTATTTCTGCAAATATAAGCTCTTCCCCTCAAAGGTAACAATAATTGATAGAAAAATCAATTATACACTATTTGAAACAAAGGATTCTTCCACATTACCAAGTATTTTTAGTTTTTATCTAAAAAGAAGTAGGAACTGCTTTCCGATAGTTCGCTCTATGTTACTTTTTCAAAAAAATGGCAAAAAGCAAAAGAAGTATTCAGCTTTTGTTTTGCAGCGAGTCAATGCACACCCTCTTCCTCTATCTGCAACCTTCAGCCCCATGCACCTAGTGACAACACAACCTCTAATGACTCAGCATGATATACCATCTTCGCCATTTTGGGGGTCTGGGAATGCTTGAAAAAATATCCCCTTCTAAATTTATGACAATTGTTTCCCTGCTGTGTGTCATTACAACTTACAAATTTTCAATATATATATATATTTTTTAAAGAATGCTCTACTTTTGAATAGTAGGGAAAACCTGTATATCTATGAATATTTTCACAGGGATTACATAGTGTTGAAATAAGAGCTTGTCTGAGATTTATGTAGGCGGTAGCTCAGGCATCTGCCAGAAAGAAACTCCAAACTTATGACCAAGGGGCCAGTGGACTATTGCACAGTTTAAGGTGTGGGTGTCAGCCATGCATACTTCATCTTAAGAATTCATTGCACAAGTTCTCATGTACAGGTCATGTCAATTTAGGACTTGAAGGCGAAGGAAAACCCTCCTGGAGCAAAACCAAATAATCATATATATATATATATATATATATATATTGAGGCAAATGATCAACCAAAGTCAGAGGTAATCGAAAAGTCCTTTCGTTCGCTACCATCTTTTCAGATGGATTCATACCTCCACCCAAATCACACAGCTTAGAGTGTACTCAATAAGTTGCTGAGTGCTCATGTAAATTTGTCCCAATGAAGAGTTTTCTACAAATATATACAGAAGTAACTCAAGATAATGGGAAAGGAATTAACCTGGTTTTCTACTGAGCTTCAATGAAGTCCCAAAGTTAATCTTTGCTAAGATTAATAATATTGAGCAATAAGATTTCTCAGGTAATTCCCATTTAGAAAAAGAAAAAATGCTGCTTTCAACATTTTGAGTAGGTTTTTATTTGCAATTTGCCGAAAAACTGAAACCAAATTCTATTTATAGAAATGTTGAAAGTAAGTGGGTTTGGTAAGTAAGCTAAGTAGGTCAAAGTCTGGGGTTAAAACAGAGCAAGATGAGGAACTTGACCTTAAAGGTCAGAGAGAGAGAAAAGGAGACATTTCAGGTCCATAAAGGATTTTTGAAAAATATTTTTTGGTTGTTGTTACAAGAGATCTAAGAGCCTTGAAGTAGCAAATGAATTCGTATTCTGAATAAGTCTATATAGATGCATGTTCAACACATTTTATAAAATACACTATTTACACCGGGGCCTCTCAAAGTAGGGGTCAGGGCCCCTCCAGATTTCACAAGGATTGGGTGGGGGCAGAAATATTTGAAGATCTTTCCCTTTCATTTCAAATATTTCTTTGCAAAAATGTAGTTGGTTCAATGCTATTCACTAAATTGAAAAAAAAAAAATTTTGTTTTCGTCACATTAGAGAATCATTTTTTTTTTAAATTTCCCATTTTTCAAGAAATAAACAGCATAAGACTCAATATAGATTGAAAATACATAGCTATTTTGAAAATCTTTTAGGTTATTTCAACGTTTAGATACAGTTAGACTATAAGGACTAACTAATTAGTCTTAGTACCTATTGCTTTTTTAACAGTGAGTGAGGGGTCATGAAAAATTGTCTCATCAGAAAGGATTGCTAATGAGAAAAAGTATGAGAAATCGATTTACACCAAACCTTCAATTTAGTGATGTTCAAGATTTTCTTCCAAATCACAAAATTCTCCCCAGATATCTAAAGGACTCAAAATATTCCGCTATTACTGAGAGTAAAACTGTAGTTTCATATTGCATTCTCTCAATCATTACAGTTTTAAGAACTTATCAAGAAAGGTATCATACATATTGACTTTCCAACAACTAAAAATCCAGAGACAAAAAAGGTGATCATATTATATGGTGCAATTTTTCTACTGAATGAAGTTGTTTCAAGATAATTTTGCATAATTAGTGATGCGTAAATGTGGTATAAGAAAAACTAAGAGAAACTGATAGCTTGGATTTTTCAATAAGTATTACTTACAATTATAATTATCAACTACAGTATTATTTAAAGTGACTAACCTTTTGTGTATGCATCAATTTCTTTTGTGCATTGGTTGCAAAACATACAGCTGAAAAGGGAACTGTGTTGAATAGAAAGTTCAGAACTTTCAGCTTTATTTAAAAAGGGAAGACACAAAGAGAAGGTTTAATTATCAAGTCACAAGATAGAACCAGAACAAGCACCCAACAACCACAGAAAAAGAAATATTTACACATCACAAGAATTAATCACCAAAGAATGAATTTGAAATGCAAGAACCTAAGAACACTGGAAGTTTAATTAACCGACAATCACTCAACCAGCAATTAGACTGGAACCTCACAGACCATACATGTGATCACAGTCCCAAGAATTAATAAGTGATGACAAACATACACACATATTTTATAATTCAACGTTTACCAATGAACGATAATTGGTAAAAGTAGTGTGGTCCCACCTACAGAGGTGGTAGTAACATCGCTTTATTTTCACAACCTACACTCATGACAACTCAGTTGATAGCAGGTGTAAGAACTAGTGGAAAAAAAACAAACAAGAAAAAGGATATGTAAAGAGTATATTCTACAAATGTTATAGTCATCACAGAGATGAATTCATGTGACGACATAGCGACATGGTCGTGACACACACAGTGTTGCTTTTTCTCTTCGTTACACCTTGAATTGTATCAGATTAATGTAACACCTTAAATTGTTTCAAAATAATTACTGTTCGTGAATCGAGACCAGTCATCGGAGTATGCGAAAATAAAGCATTACTATTAACTCTGTAGGAGTGACTGCACTTGCACTTCCTTTTAGGGACCACAATACTGAACTCGTACCGATAACAGTTATTCGGGAATTTTGAATAATAATCTCAGATTACTGGGTGAGGCTCAGAAAGAACTTTCCTTTGTGGTCCAAATAAAATCAAACTTGGACAAGACTGAAAGAAAAAAAAGAAAAAAAGAAAAAAAAGAAAAAAAGAAAAAATAGAGATGTACTAATATCCAAGGTTAGAGGTTATCTAGCCATTCTTACCTTTACCTCGAAGGACTGCCTCCCCCCCTTTTACGCAGAAATAATAAATTTTCAATTTCAGAATTTTTAATAAAAAGAAGTCTTAGTTATCTTATTTATATCGTACATACGATTTCCCCAATTCAATTTAATAATAACAAGGTTAATTAATCTTAGAAGATCTAAATTTATATTCATAACAGAAATATATTGGGAAGGCGCCATTTGTAATAGAAAAAGGCGGTGATTTTGCCTATTTTCCCCAGATGATATAAAGGCCGGGTTTATTGTAAAAGACGACGTCAACCATAATACCCCCTAATCTCACCCTGGGCAACACATTACCAAGAAGATAAAATAAATAAAAATAACCAGTCGCACTTTTTTTGTGGAAAAAAAAAGGAAAGCGACAACATAATTGGAAATACTTATCTATTTACACGAAATTTCAAAGACGCAATTGAATTCACCAACACCCGAATATAAACATATTTCATAATGTAATGTAAATTATAGAAGCTTTTAGATTTGCCTTCCATGTATATTAATGGATTATTATTATTCACCAATTTACTCTGACTAATGACCTCATCTTGGTTTTTATAGTTATAACGTTTCGGCCGTTGTACTCCCCGACCTTCTTCAAGTGCCTGTCGTAGCTGGTAACCTGGGAATCACGAACCGAACCAAGCTCAATTCAATACATGGGGGTAGATTGTAATCATTCCGATGATGTCCATGCTAGAAGATAAGGGGTATGTAACCATAACAACGAAGACTTTAACAAAAAACAAAAAAATCTTCATGAACTGAATATAAGCTTTTTTTAAAAGAAAGCATTTTTTTCTTATTCATCTCTCATACGTGAAGGTGAAAAATAAAATCACTCAATTTATTTGAAATTGTAAAAAAACAAACAAACAAACAAAAAAAAACTACGGTATCTGCAACACAACTTAACAATGGTGGTCCCGATTCGATTTCAGAAACAGTGTATTATCTTTTTACTTGTAGTGTACGAGTGTTCTATTGTAATTTTTCCTTTTAGTATGTCTTAAATACCGCTAAGCTGTGCCATATCTGCAATTGCCAAGTGTGTCATTCAGAAGGAAGAGAACAGATGTTCTCCAGGTGTTTAGAATGATGAACAAGTTTTGATCTAGATAGTGGCAACAAGAGTAGCCGCCTAGGGTGCCTAGTTCTAAGGGTTGCCTGTGATGCGTCTGAGACATTCAGAAAGAAGCAAGCGGATATTCTCCAAGTGTTTAGAATGATCAATCAAATTGAAAATCTGAAGGTGCATGATTTCTTCCAGTTAAGTACAAAATGAAGCACTGGGTGCCACAGGGCTATTCCAGGAAGATCTCAAAGCTTTTGTTTTGTAACTAAAGTGTTTCCCAGACTTTTTTCTGACACCAAACCCCTAATCAACAATATATATTTCATCACTCAGTGTTCCCCCACATAGTCTGTCAAAAATGACATTAAAAAAAAAAAAAAAAAAAAATCAAATATTATTAATTGAAGAATAATTACAATACAAATATTGAATGTGAATGGCCCTGATGCAACTTCATGCGTTAGAGATATAGATTTGCATTTTTCCCCCTGCACCCCATAGCATCTTTAGTGCCTTCCTTGATCTTCCAGTGTCATTGAGAGGATGGTAGTATCCGGGGGGGGGGGTCTTAGCATTAGGGGCCATTCCAAGATCATCAAGCCTTCTTCATGCAACCCATTGCAACAGCAAATTAACTTTTCTCGGAGAGTTAATCAGATCATGGAATTCCAGTTTCTGGGTCAGTTTTACCACACAGAACCAGTTCAAGGAAAGAGTGGAGAAATGATCCACAGTAGACTGGAAAGATTTCTAATCTATGCATGCAGGAGAGATCTATGCCAGAGGCACTTTAAGCTTTTAGCTTCAAATATCAATGCCCATCTCGGATGAATAACTTCTCTCTTTACAGACAATGGAACATCCCCTCCAGGTCGCAAGCCTGGGCAAAGCATATGGAGAATCTGGGTTGCCCATCGGTTCGTCAGAATCCCTCACGCGACCTCGCTGATGTAGTCTCGGGGAGAAAAAAGAGCAATACGTTTGGATGCAGGAGCTGCCGGAAAGACGTCAAATCGCCTCATAGGGAGTCCACTCCCTGGTTTGAAATCAGAGTTGCCCTTCTCTTAGACTGGTCGCCTTCCCAAGTCTCGAGAGCCCAGTTCGACTATTTTTTCCGTAGTTGGGAATGCCCATCTAACAAAATAAAAACCCAGAGAAGGCCGATGATGTCATTAGATTGTCCATCTTACCAACAGAATGAACACGTGGATACAACTACCAACTCCAAATGACCTGGGATTTTTCTGTTATTTTCATCTAAGCAATACAAAAGAGGCTTCCAAGAAAAGGCTGTCAATTTTCAAAGGTTCCAGGTGAAAAAAAAAATAAAAATAAAAACACCAAATAAAATGTGACCTCATCAAATAAATGCATAGCGTTAAGTTTCTGCCCTGATAAATATGAGACTAATGTTATGTTACACAGACTCTCTCTCTCTCTCTCCAGACACACGCACACTTCGTAGTCGCCTTCTTGAATAAATAAATGCGAGTACATTCCTCAAAGGATTGTTACTTTGAAAGCTGGATTCTTTTCAGAATAAATATTACATAAGATAAAAACGAACTTGAAAATCAATATTTCTCAATAACGAGATCCCGGGCATACTTTCGGGATCAGTCGCCAGTCGTAAAAACCATGGATGAGATCAACTAACTACGGAAGGATTGAAAGCATACGAACAATTATGAACGGGAAAACCATTGACCCCGAAAGAATGTATTTTTTTTTCTCTCCCACAAGGAAGAAATTAAGAATATTCGATCATTTCATTTTATTTTTACTTCATCTCATATTTCAATATTTTGGCAAATATTTATTCGAAGAAGCAAGTATGATTTTAATGTGAAATTTATTCACAAGTTTTATTTGTGGGTAGAATTAAAGGCTGAATTTCAAGCTTAAGAATGAATATTAACAAGAAGACTCAAATCATGAATTTGTTAGATTAAAAGAGCGAATTTATTTTCATAAGAGAATATCACTCCACAGTAGCATTAATTGAAGTGTGTGGGACGGTTAGGAGAGGTCGCGTGACCGGATAGTCTTATCGTAAAACGTACTTGGGCGATTTTCTTGAATAAGATATAAAACATCAAGAAAGAAGTCATTTTTTCTGATCGCAAAAAGGTGTTGTTCGCCTTTGGGGTCTGCCTCATACAACTTCATAAAATGAGACACGGTAAAAAAAAAAAAAATATATATATATATATATAAGGAAATTAGTTACTTTCATATGCTACTGAAATTGAAAACATTTTTTTCTTGTTTTAAGTACAACAAATCCAATTGTTGCAATATGATCATTATTTTCATTAGATGAAGCAGTATCCACCAGAAACGTAGCTAAAGATTTGGGGCCCAAAGAGGCTTGGTTCCGGTGGGGGGAGGGCATTCAGTGAGGTCTGATAGTAAAAATGCAGTAAGTGAAATGCTATTTGCACAACTTTGAGGAGGGTCCCTGGGAGCACGGAGGGCGTCCTCCAATAGCACCCCAGCTACGTCTCTATGTAAAACTTAAAAAGGGATAATTTATAAAAACCCAGAAGTTATTAGAGGTCAGTACGCATATTTGTTTGTATGGCATGTGAGGTGAATTGTACAGACTTTTTAGGGGCCAAATAATGAACAATTAAATCAAATTTGATACATGGTCTTTTTTTTTTGGTCTAAAAAAGAAAAGGTATATATTCAAAAACAAAAATATTTTTTCTGATAGTAAGAAAATGTTGGATATTTTGTAGTCTGTTTCATGCTATTTCATGAAATGAAACAACAAAAAAAAAAAATCAGATATTTTCGTATGCACTCTGGTTAAAACAATTAAAGACCAAGCGCTTTCTGTCGGTATTGGTAAAAAAAAAGTAGGATTGTTTTTAAAAGAGACACACACGATCGTCAAGGTTTACAAAACGGAAAAGGGATAATTCTTCTATAGGATCCCAAAACTTGAAAACTAGTTAAAAGGTCAGAATGTTCGTTGGTATGGCACATGTGGGGTAAATATAGAGATTTTAGGGGTCAAAATACAGATTTTAAGGACCAAATGATAAATAGTTAAATGGAATTTTACATGTGGAATTCGTATGAAAAAACATCAGATAAAAAAAGAGAAAACTTTCGAAGTTCAGTGATTAATCTAGTTCAAGGAAATAAGTTACATGAATGAAAATACAAGTTGGATTATTCTCAAATCTTGAAAAAAAGAGAAAATATAGTCAAGATTTCAAATGGACAATTTCTAAAATTTACAAAACTTATTAGAGGTCAGAATGTTTGGCATGTGGGGTAAGTATACAGATTTTAGGGGTAGATTAAACGAATAAATCAAATGTGGTGTTTCTTGGTTTATAAATGAAAATGAGAGAAGTTCTCAGATATATGATGTAAATAATTTTACAAAGAATTATATTACGGCACTACAAATGTTAGAGGTTCTTAATAATATATATTGTTCAGCGATTGTGAGCTTATATACAACGTGTATATACTAGTTTTTACAATTGGGTGTATGTAAATTTAAAACAAAGAAATCCTTTTAAAATCCCCGATTATTGTTTATGGAAATAAATCAGTGACCCCAAATAAAAGTTGAGAAAAGAAAGAGTAGTCTCTCTCAACCGGTTCATCAAAATAATGTCTCCTTTCTACGTTAATTCGACTTTTACAAGAGTTTTAATCAAATAAAATCAACAATAAGTAAAACTACTGCTTTAACCTTCTTCATCGTCTTGATAAAGCACACCCCAAAAGGGGGGAAAGGGGTCCTCGTTCAAAACAGACATGTTTCTTTTTCTTCCTTATAAATTCAACTTTATGAGGGTTTCAATAATCAAATAAATCAACGACATTTAAGATTAATTACTTTTTTCACGCCTCGAGATTGTCTTTTCAACTGCATCCCCCCAGAAAGGGGGGGGTCGGGGGATCCTCGTGCAAAACAGACCATTAAAGAATGAGATAGACACGAGGGAAAGATGTTTCAGACAGGTAGCAATAGATAATCAAAACGACAAGGCAGGCCACAAAGAGAAATACAGCAGAGATTTCTTTACATACTCGTCTGTTCTTCTACATAAATCTTTCATTGTCAATAATTAAATAAAATAAAAAAAAGTCGGCCATTTATTTTCCCCTCCCACTTCGTCTTTGAATAATTCATCAGAAAGGGAGGAGAAGGAAGAGTAGGAAACAATGAGGAGAAAAAGGGAACACAAAAAAAATCCCTTAAACATTTAATAAAACTTGAAACTTACCGTTTATTGAGTTGATTTTTGCAATTTCGATTCACGTTCGATCCCTCTCGACGACACTTGCACCGTATCTGGTTGGTAGTTTTAATGTCCGAGGTTTTTTGAGATTTTAAGTTGGTTGATAAATAACGCCTGTCTTCTTCGACAAACTGGATTGTAAAATGTACGCCGATTATTATGACTGTGTCCGTGTGTTAGTCAGTATGCCGTCTACGTATTAGTTTGTGTGCTGACGTCACACGACTACACTCCGAGAGAAAGAGAACGAATCGAGAGTTTGAAAGGGGAAAAGAGACTAATATTAGAGAGTAGGCAAAGTTATGCGTACTTCGTAGTTAATTTACGTGCTTGAGAAAATAAAGGTTGAGGGGAGGTTACCCTTTTCAATTTGTCATTCTACTTTCTTCTAGATGTTTAATTTTCCTGTAAATAAAGGGAAACCCTTTGTAAACAATAGTGACCCGAAAAAAGTCATGGAATGAAAGTCATCATGTGCGGTTGGGACAAAAAAAATTCATAGGAGAGATGTCAAAAATTTGGTTTCTAGGTAGGAAAAAAATTATATTAAGATAAGTGATGTGATAGCTCATTTAATTCATAGTGGTAAGTGATATTTTGATGAAATATGTAATATTTTAATTTATTAGATTTATTGTGAGAAAATAATTTTTTTCATAATTTTATGGTCAACTATAAATACTATGAATAGAAACATTACTTATTTTATTGAAAAAAATATTTTATCACTAGAATTGAAGTATTACTTATTTTACTAAAATTCTCTTTTCCTATAAATTTTTTTTAGACAGAAACCAAAGTTGTGACTTTTTCCCTACCGCACATTAGTATGCATGATTTTTCAATGATTTTTTTCTCTACAAACCAAACAATAATACTTGGTTTAGATGTGGTTAGTATAAACATATTTTAGGCAAAAATCTTAACCTAATTCTCAGATAAATGAAAATTTCACCTCACATTAAAATCAAACTTTTCATTTGTTTTTTAAACAATTGATTTTCTGGCCAAAGTCATAATGAACTATCGAAATCCAGAAAAAGTTATTTTTATGGCCAAAATCATTGAAATCATTGGAAAATTATTTTTATAGCCCAAATTATAATACATTGAAAGTATAAAACTATTATTTTTCATAAGAATAAAGATCTGTTTTAGACAATACATTTTTTAAAATTTATTTTACAATACAAACCCCTTGTTTTTGCCTATGGTGTTTGAAGAAACATAAGCTTCAGAGGGGCCAAAAAGTTTCAACATTTTTATATCATACCAATATTTTTTTATCAAATAATTATTGTTTCTGTATTGAATTTTTTTCTTGTTATTTGATTAAAATTCAACATAGCGGTGTCCATTTTGATGCTATCTAGAGTTTTAGAAATTATTTCACTTATTTGTACGATAAAATTTTCTTCAGTTTTTCCTATGTTTTCCAAAAGATGTCTTTTAAAAAATATCATCTTGATTTTCAAACAATAAAATAGTCTGGCTTGAGTGAAGTAGTACTTTGCCTTAAAAGAAGTGCGGGTCTTCGACAAAATTAATGGTACTGCTTTATATTTTTTTCTGATTCCTGTGGTCATGAACTACCGACCCCAACCCTTAACCCTAAGCCTTATATGGTACAAGAGGAATGTCGGAAATATTTGAGTCTGAGATGTGAGAATAAAGCAATACTATTAGCTCTGTGGGAGGGATCGCACTACTCAAATTGTACCAATAGTCATTATTCTTCAACTTTATAATGTTCTCCAGGCATGAGTCTACTTGATGTGTGTTCCATATCGGTATTAACAGTCAATGTTTGAGTGCAGGTGAAACCAAGATTAATAATGCTGGTTTTCAAGGCTGACACACGCTGATTGGAAGATTGATGCTATACAATCTTCCTACTTGAACATCTATCCATTTGGCCTTGCATCATATCAAACTAGCGATTAAACATCACTTACATTCTACGAGTGATTCACTTGAAATAAGTTGGATTCTTACAGGAGTGTATGTAAAGTAAAATAGGTCTGATTAGTCACCCAATAGAAACTGTCATGTGATAAACATCTTATACCTGTATGCAATGTTAGGGATGATCAATGAATAAATTACTTCTCTTGCCTTTCGTTGCATCATTGAATCCCACCTAAAAAAAACTTTCTTGAGGGGAGGGGGATTTTCAAAGAACAAAAAAAAAAGTTCTTCCAAGACATAATAAGAAGTAAATGATTAAATTTTCAGCCCTTTAGCCCCATTGGCATGGCCTGTACATGTGATGCATACATACATAGCCAGAATCACGTAAAAACTGAAAAAACCTATGTTGGCAGTTTCCAATTTGGTCCTGTGCCTAATTTTATTGGGCATTATTCAAAATGTTAACTCACTCTTTATGGTTCATTAATTCAGCTGATGAATCATTGTGTTTTTTAAAAAGGGCTTAACATTGTTGAACAGGCTTTCCTAAAGGGTGTGGCACACAACACTAGTATGGCGAGAGAGGATGGCAAGTGAGTCTGAAAGATTCAATGACAATCAAAGAAATATTTAAACATTCATCGAAAGAAACCTCTTCCAGATTCCAAGTCATCTCTCTTTGGGGCCAAGTGCAGGGTAGTGTAGAATAGAAGAGAACTATGGTATTCAAACTATGTCTTGCTGAACCCAAAGGTTCAACATGGCTTTTCCTTGGGTTCTGTAAAACAAGGTGACATTTTTACAATATACTTGGTTATCCATGTGATACAGACTCTGTCCAGTCAGTATATATATTTTTTTTCCTCAGTAAACTTTGTCCTTACTTTTCCATTCGAATGTGCATTTTCAATTTGGGTATATACATATTCAGATAATACCATAAACAAGGTCAAAATCTAATGGTTACATATATATGAGTATTTGGGTACGATATCCAACTATATTATCAAGTGGACAGATGGAAAATAATTAATCATTTGAAAAAAAAAACTTTTCCAGATTGTTTAGCACAGAATTTTTTTGACAAAACCGGAAGGCAAAACATATTTGTGTAATAAACTTGATTTAAACACTTTATATAGAAGAGACAGTTATTTTTTGAAGGGGTATCCAAGAAAATTGACCTGAAAAGGATTCCTTGAGTAGTTGAAGTTTGAAAACCACTGGTTGAGAGTGTTACCATTGCATTTATTTGTAAGATTTACATTTTGTATTTTGGGATATACAAACAGAAAACAGTTTCCACAAATTCCTTCAAAAGAATCAAAGGTTAGAAACTCTCAATCAAAACCATCAGCAAATAAAGGTTTCTTCAGTTTTCAAGTGAGGTTGGCTGGTATGGATGTGTCACATGTACAGAATATATCAATGGAGATTGTAGGCTGAAAATTTAAATATTCACTCCTTATTATATCTCGAAAAAATATTTTCCTTGTGTTCTTTGACCCCCCCCCCTCAAATAGATTTTTAGTGGGGGTTTCAGTTTACAATGAGTTTGGTCCCTTAGTTTGTGTCCGACAACATTCATACTTGTTATTCTAAAAATTCAGAATTCTCTTGTGATTACTGCCTAACAAAAGGTGAAAGAAGTAACTTATTCATTGACGATGTCTTTTTCCAAATTTTTAATTGATTACCCCCACACACACACGACTTCCTGCCAATTGATATTGCACACATGATGGTTTCAGTAGAGTGACTAACCAGACCTGTTATTTATTCATTTATGCTCAAGAGTGAGAAAAATGAAGAATAAACTGTTCCAACAACCACAACAGAAATCTTTTAACTGTCAGATATTCATGAAAAATCTGACTTCACATCAAGGAATCATCTTATTTTGACTGGTTTTAGTTATTTAATTTATTTTCCCACTGTTCAATTTGAATGTGGAAAGACCTACTGTCAAATACATGACAAGCACCCCTCTGGACTATAAGAACAATAAAATAGAAAAAAACTTTTCTAACCCTGCTGGCACATTATTTTTAGGCCAAAAATTGAAGAAAACTTTTCTTTTGAAACAACTTTTGCTTTATTTCATTTTGAAACAGAATTCAAAATCTTTAGACCTTAATACAATATTTGTTCAGAATTTCTAACATCAAAGATGAGTTTTTTGTTATTTAGTAATTTGTAACAGTCTAATAGTCAATTGATGGATCTGTGAGTAGTAGGGTCACTTGTCAGATTTGATTTCACATATTTTACAGGAATATAGAGTGTCATGCACTTCAAGATAATTTGATATTTAGATAAAACCTGTTCCCTTCGCTAAACAACAACAAAAAATTAACTTTTAACCTTGATCATGCATTATTTTTAACCAAAAATTAGAGCAAAACATTTTCTTTTAAAATAACTTTATTCTTGTTTCAATTCTAGAAAATGTTCATAAGTTCAGAATATTTAGTCAGAAATATATTTTGTTAAAAATTTCCCATATTTTTTCTAAGTTCTCAATGAAATCGTTGTCTTCAATTTCCACCCTGCATGAGAAATAGGAAAGTCATTTTTTGATGTCAATTCTAGCTTTTAATCAAAAGGAAGATTTGAAATAATTGAGCCAAAAATAGGCTTGCGTTAACCACAACAATCAACCAACTATGTTCTGTTTTTATGAAGCGGAAAAATTAAAATTGAATTTTTTTTGCTATGCAAACGAATGGGGGAGGCAGAAAACGAAAGGAATAGTTCAGAAATCTGCACTTTTATTTTTGTCGTTCATGAATAAACAAATTTGTTTGTTGTTCAGTTGCCACGGTTACTTTATTTACGAAACAGGACAAAGCTATAAAATTACAACGTTATTCACCTACGCCTTTTTCCGTAAATCAACGGAAAAAACGTCCGGTCTTGCTTCTTTTTTTTTTTTCAAATTTCAATCCATCATAGGAATTTAAAACATGCATTTTTTTCCAAAATACTTTAAAAAAAACAAAGAAATATCCTATTTTTTGAAGTGAAAAATGATTTGCTAAAAGAAAATGTACAACATAGTTGGTTATTTTTTCGGTTGCGATGTAATAAAGTCTAGAGTTATCCGCCCCTTATCGCGGTAGCTGAAGTAGGTCAAATTCTGACCTACATCAAGATCTATCCGATTATGGTTTTAAAGACAGACTTGTTTTTTTTGCCACCCCCGGGGATCAGACAGAAAAGGACACGTGCAAATAATTTGCCTAAAAACCGATTGATTCTCCAAGTGATCCATTTTCATTTTTTTTCTCTCTCTTCAATAGAAATGAAGGGAATTATGGGAGATATGTCCTCATCATTTCTTTGTTCTAAATATAAACCTTGAAATAAAATTTTAAAAACATCAGGACAAAACACGCACACACACACCCACACACACACACACACTTAAAATCCTTTTTCTATCATCATCATCAGCAGCAGCAGTATAGTAAATGTAAAAATCATAGAATTATCTAAATATGAATCAGCACTTCTGCCTAGGATCAAAGAATATCTGTGCATTTCTGCCTAGGATCAAAGTGTTGTATCTGTGTCCTCATTGAAAAGTGTTGAACATACACACAATACAAATTTCTCGAAAGAGGCCCATGATAGAACAGCTGATGATCCCCTCAATAAAATGAATGAGAGCATTGGATTCTACACACAAGGATTATAGAATTAATCTTATGTCAATAAGAAAAGTAAATGTTTGGATGAATATTTAATAGCATTATTTGTGGATTTGGGTGGATCAAAGTATTTTTTTTATTAATCTGATCTCTCTGACGTTACCTAAGCGTTTATATTACACGATTCTTTCAAAATAACCTTAAAAATACAAAGAAAGAGTCGTTTTAATCGCTACCCTCACTCGCATCACTTCAAATGTCAAGTTCAACAAAAGCAAGTCTTGAATGAATGTCTTCACTTGTAATGAATGTTTAAGCATGTTTGCAAATGTCTGATTAGTTTTGTCAAAGCTTCGAACGATAATTAATAATGAGAGTCGGTCTGGTGAGTCACTCAATAGAAACTGTCACATGACCAATGTCTTTTGGCAGCATGCCGTGGTGGAGATGATCAATTGAAATTGGAAAAAGGATCAATGAGTAAGTTACTTCTTTTACCTTTAGTTAGGTGGTGATCCCTGAAAAAATCAGAATTTTCAAAAAACAAATGTGAATGTTGCTGAATGTGAACTAAGGGGCCAATTTAGGGGGTGGCAATGATAAATTTAAAAAAAATTGAAAAAAGGGTGATCAATGAATAAATAACTTCTCTTACCTTATGTTTGATGGTGATCTGTTTGAACCCCTCACAAAAACCCTATGTTGGGGGTGAAGGAAATTTTCAAAAAAGAAAAAAAACTGTTCTTTCTGGAAATGACAAAAAGTAAATGCTTGATTTTCAGCCCTTTAGCTCCATTGGTATGGCCTGTATGTGCAACAAATATATAGATATCCAGCCCACACCAATTGAAACTGAGCTTGTGTTGACGGTTTTGATTGTTGTTTTCCAATATCTAGATATTTTTGTGGGTAACACTTTTCAAAACTGATCTTAAACAGAAGTACTAGGTTGTGACACTTGAATGCTTGGCAGATTACATCAATGTTCTGATCCACACAGAAATGATTTTGTCATTTTTTATATCTACTATGTTGGCAAAATATAATAAGGATTTCATCTTCAAATAATCTAATTGCCATTATGGAGGTTATCAGCCGAGAAAAGAGAATCAGAGAGCCAAGTTCGAATTCTGGCTGTGGCCGTTTGTGTTCCTTTCACATTGATGCATTTGAGGGAGGCATGAATCCATGTTTTCTTATTCTCTACCCCAGCACT